>QFDV01003692.1:5627-32587 GCA_003315845.1 Lactarius trivialis
GGCCAAGGGAACGTACCTCGGGTTGGCACTGATAACACGTGACTACTTTTTCACGCCACCG
The DNA here is from genome assembly GCA_003315845.1 of Lactarius trivialis. NCBI lineage: Eukaryota > Fungi > Basidiomycota > Agaricomycetes > Russulales > Russulaceae > Lactarius > Lactarius trivialis. The sequence continues at coordinate 5,689 of QFDV01003692.1, forward strand.
GGGAAACCGATCGTCGATCATCATTAATGCATCATTGCTCTCATCACGATCGCGAACGACAGATACCTGATCGCCTAACATACCGTCGGGACATGTACGTATATTAAATTAATGATATCACGAGGGCCGGGGTGCTTGCCACTCTCGATGGATTCTGGAAGAACGCTTGACGCCATCAATTCGCTTGCCACAGAACAGCCATCACGCTTTCAGGGAACTGAGGGAGTGTGGGTGGTATTCGAGGACTTGAACATCCGCATGTATGCTGCGGTATGCCCGTTCAAACGTTCAGATCGATTGTCTTTAAAGCCCGCCGGAGAGGTGCTATTGGCTCAGGAATATAACTGCAGTTTTTATGCACATAACAGCTACTTCACAACATGTCAAGAAAACAAGAAAAATCTGCCGTATAGGTGAATGCCGATCTAGGTACGATGAGAGTGAATGATGAATGATGATGGATGATGGCGAGCGAGGCGAGGCGGGACGGCGATTGCGATGGGGGGTACAGAAAAGGTGGGTGCAGGATGAAGGAATGGACACAGGATACAGAATAACCCTGCTAGACGATATTTACATAACATATGGTGTATTGTTGATATACCTTGTCTGTTGTTGTGAGGAGCCAGAGTGAGGGTATTTTACTATATACGAACGAGTGACGGGGTGACTGGACTGGCACCAAGAAGCACGACATAACGCAGATACCGTAGGGGAAAAAAATATGAAAAAATAACAATCAAAACTCACAATCCCCGAGCCCAAGAACCGAGGGGTAGCAGCGGAGGTCGATGGGGGGCGGCATCGTCTCACGCAAAGATTGAAACAAGGACGATAAACGGGACGTAGGTGAACAGCGAGATGGCCGCCATAACGCGACAGCGGAACCGCCAAGACCGTGCATCTGGGCACGTTTTGAGCTTAAAAAAAAAAAGAAGCGTGGAAACCAAGAGCGCACCGAACTCGATTTGTGGATCGTCCAACGGCACCGCCTTCTCCGTATCCGTCCCTCCGACGACCCGCGTCTTTGGCACGCGCCAGAAAGCCCCGACCCACCAGAGCGGAAAGAGCACGAGCGCGATGTAGAACAGCCAGGCCTGCACGGGCGAGCCCTCCTCCTCCGTCGTGCGAAAGCGCAGCGTCCACCCGGTCTCCATGCGTTTTGGGGGCCGACGGGGGTCACGCATGTGGTATGCGGAGGAAGCGCGGCCGATAGAGGGCGCGTGTGGCGTCACGAGCGCGCTGATGGGGATCGAGCGCTGCGAGACTGAGCGGCGTCGTTCACGCTCTGACGCAGATTCTGGTGGCCCTGTGCTGGTGCCGCCGGTGGTGTGGGCCTGACCTGAACGCGTGGAAGAGGGAGCGCGCGCGAGGCGGGAGGAAGTGCGGGAGGAGTATGTGCCGGTGTTTTGCGCGTTTGAGGGCGTAGGTGCAGGCGATGGACCCGAGAGGCGCGCGCGTTTGTTATGGTACGATGATGGTGCAGAAGAGTGTTGTTGTTCCCGTGGGGAAGCTGTTTTGCCCGGTGCGTTAGAAGGGAGGGAATATCATGACGTAATACAAGAGAAAAAACGTGGGGCACACCTGGCACGGCAAACGTGGCTTTTTTCGGATCTGGGGGCGTGGTGTCCACGTCTTCAGCCTTGCGCTTTCCCTTGGTCGTCTCTGAGCGTCCAGGCGAGGACACGGGCGTCCGGGGTACGGCACCATCGGACGAGGTGGCGACAGCCGCAATGAGGGAAGACGTGTGGGCCGAGGCACCCCCATTCGATGATGAAGAAGACGCGATCCGGGGCCTGGCACTCGCCTTGAGGGAGCTCCTCAGGGGTTTACGGTCGTGCACGCGGGGGACATCTTGCTGCATGGGGACTACGTTACCGATTATAGATATGTGGGTGTCGTATAAATTAGAGGCTACGAGTATGGGTGGGTCGTGAAGATCTTGAGAGCCAACTGCTGGCGCTGACTTTGATAAAGAAGAGGCAGACGATGGGGATGAAGATGAAGTGGGCAAAGAAGGAACAGACAAGATTGGAATTGAGACGCGAGTGAGTGATGATTGATTCGCCGCAGTCCCCACCGTGGGAACTAGAACTGTCCGTTCCTTGTTCTGGCTGTCCTCATCCCCGGCCCGGGCCAGCACATCACATTCGCCTTTGCCCCCTTCCTGGTTCAATCTCGTCTTGAAAATATGCTGCACCCGAGGAAGACTCCGATACGGCCGAAGCGACTTTCTGAACGTGAACCGACTAGGTGTGATCTCCCCATCGTCTTTAATGCTTGCACTTCGAGCGCGCGGCGGGAACGTCGCCATGGTACCACGGGAGCGCAGGGCAGGGCGTTCCAGGGGCGGCAATGGAGGCACGACATGCGCGCTAATCTCGGGACTCGGCTGCTCGAGCGTATGTGCAGGCGAAGAGTCCAGCGCGAGCTCGCGTCCGCCGAATGTCGAAACGCGTTTGTGCCCGCGGCGGTCCGACGAGGACTGGTAGCTGGGGCGCGGCGTGTTGTTGTTGTCGTGCGGCGACGAGTGTGTGCTGGCAGTCGTCCTGTTTGATGACGGGCGCGACGAGAGCCGCGAGTTGGCGCGTCGGGCGCGCCACGCGGACGGTGAGGGGGATACCTGCGCCGTGCCGAACTCGTTCAGCGATGGCGGAGGGGCGCGCCGCCGTCCGAACGTCGACCAGTCCCCGAGGCGCTCCATGAAGCCGCGCTCGATTGGGGCGCTGTTGCCGGAGGAGCTGCTGGACTGGCTGACTTTCGGTGAATCAGGATCGCCCGGCATTGCCTGTGATGCACTCGGCTCGACTGGTCCCAATATTGGCGTGGATGGATTGCTGGAGCTGTGTGGCCCGCGACGCACGGGCGGTGAGAGACCGCGGTGGATGGATGGTGGCTCCATGGCAAGGTCATTCGTTAAGAGATCAAGGTCGCGGTATATCTTTCGTGTGACGGGTGCGGGGCCTTGTACTTGTATTGACGACTCATCGATGGGCCGCCCTTCCTTGTCCGCCTGTTCGTCGTGCGTGGGTGTCGTGACTGTCGTCGCTGTCGTGGGTGCGGGATGGACTGACTGGGCTGAATGGCGGGAAGTCTGGCTCACCGCGCGGGTTCGCAAACGTGATAAAATGGACGGCATCGCTCCTTTACTAATTGCCGCTTCCTACACCGATTAGATTCTCCCCCAAGGCGCGTCTCTCGTAACTAATGCGTACGTACCGGTGAACCTGACGAGCTCGCGAGCGTTTTTCGGGTACCACGGTCGATGCCACGGGGTTCGGTGGGACGCGGCGGTGTTGGCAGTGGGCCTCTAAGGGCCTCTAAATGGCCTGATGCTAACGAAGCCCGTCGGTCGCCTACTTTTTTGAACAATCCGCTGTGAGACACAAACCAGCCGCTTTTGGAACTAACGGAACTACGCGGTCCGCTTTCAGTCCCTGACCGATGGTCCAGCCCGACTCGGAGTACGCCTATTGCAGACTCGGCCAAGGTAGCCCCCCTCGAGAAGACCCTTCCACACTCTGCACAGGGCTTGCACAGGGCTTGAAGTAAAATACCCCGTCTCAATTCCTGTGTTTTACAGTCTAGGCTATTTCTTATCACGGTCATACCGGGCTAGCCACGCCGGCGTCTCAGACTTTTGACGCTGAGCCCGAAGAATCCAGTAATAACACGGCGCAAACGTCAAGCAAAGTTGACACGCCAACAAATGAGCGTATCGCCATTCGTTTGCTCATTACGTGTCGTTCATATAGTCCGCGTGCATCTGATTCCGACGGCTTCTTTGCTCCACTTCATAATCTTGTATAGGGGCACCTAGTTCGAGCCTCACCTCGTCGACGCAGTGGTCCAGACCAAAGAAGTATGACAAAATAGGTGTTGGGTTACCGCCGAACTTGGTCGACACCGTCGACTGGGAGAGTCGTGCCTCAGCTCTGCATAAGTTCCAGTACTTACCTTTCTCAGACAGGTCGAAGACAGGCTTACAGTAATGCGAGAGCTCACACTTCTCAAACGGATCTCCCCCTGAGCTCGGGCTTGAGCTTGAGCGCCTGGACGGTCGACACTTCTCCACATCACGCGCTTGCAGGCGATCCAGTTCGACTCCAGGCTTTCGCAAATTCGAGTTCCCCATGTCTTCGGACGTACAAAATCACATAATAGCCGTCGCGACGACGTCAGCCGCGAGGTGACGGTGACGTCCGCAAGTAGGGTCGCGCGTCATCTGCCAACCACGAGCAGCGTCAGGCTAAGAAGCCGGTTCGAGACGCCGAGCGAGCGGACAGGCAAATGTTCTGTGCTGCACTGCTTAGGTGGGTGGTTCAACTGGGCGCTACTAAGTCCCTACACGAGGTGGATGGATCTCTTGATTGCTACTTTGGATACAGTAGCTGGAATATGCTTGGGTAATGACAATCTGTGTTTCTAATGGTGACTAACAATCATTGCGGTGGGAGTCCAATGCGGTAACTTACTGTAATCAACTTACAAGTTCACGCTTGGTGTCGGGGAGAGCGCCCACTCATTGCTTCGTCCATCACTTTGTTAAAGGCATGAGTAACATTTGTTTGACATGCAGGAACAGAATGAACCGGATACTTACTGCCAGTTCACCTGACGACAATTGTGCATAGTTCTTGGTATTCCTGACTACGCCTAGGAATATCTCCAATACCTACGACGACGTCGGTGAGGATAAAATCAAAACGAATCATAACCAGTAACCGGTCACCTCTTGTTGAACCGCTTCAAGCGGCTCCATCCCCTTATCATCCGAAAGTCGTCTTTTTTCCCTCGAACTGTCTGTCCACCCATCCTCCTTCCCGGGATATACCCTCCTATCTTTGAGAAAGAGTGTCTCAAAATTCCTCTTCGGTTGCAGCTTCGGCCAGCTGGTATATTAGTGTGTCACGCCAACTGTCTAGTAACGATTCCAAAAAGTCCAATTGTTCCATCTAGGGGGGTGAGAGGTTCAGTGACAGTGAAGCGCATTTAAAATGAGAAAAACTCACGACTGCAAGCACTGAGTCACCTTGTTTTTCTTCCTTTTTCAATTTGCCGTCGCTTTCGCCTTCCCCTTTGTTGGTTTGACCATTTCGAGCGCTCTTGCGGTCTACCCGCTTTGGCTGGGGCGTACTGGCACGCGCATCCTCGGCAGCGTTTTTCCAAGCTTTTATCTTCAGGTCCTCCAACAACTTCCTGTTTCTCTCCATCCTCTCCTGGCGCTGGATCTCATGTGTAGTTGGCGATTTCGGCATAATACCGTAATGAGTTGAGAACAGCAGCGGGACTCAATGAGTTTCGCTCTTTCAAGTTAAATACATTTTCGGATATAGGTTATAAGGGAGACGACGGCCCGGTGTGACTGTGACTAGTTGTCACGAAGAGGGAGGTCGGTTCTCAGACTTTGACGACGACGACCAACGCCAACTCGACCCCAGCGCCGCGTTTTGCCCACAATGGACCGCCTCGAAAATCTTGGTAATACGCTCTCCAACATTACTCTATACGATATAAAGTCGATGTACAACCAGGTCCGTTGGGTCCCGCGTCGGGGTTCAGGGTAGTGAACTCATGTGTATGCTTGGTCCAGGCGAAGAATGTCGTGCTTAATGTCAGTGAGATGGAGGCCAAGGTCCGTGAGGCGACCAATGACGACCCTTGGTGCGTTCTGTGTTCAGTCGTTAGAGATAAACTCTAATTTTCTCGGAAATCAAGGGGTGCGAGCTCGACCTTGATGCAGGAAATCGCCCAGGGGTGCGTGTGCTTTTAAACGTGTTTCTAAGGAGCGTTGACCCGACATGAAAATTACCAGGACATTCAACTTGTAAGTGGTGCAAAGAAAAGGACGTGCGTTAGTGGCTCAAGTGCTACCGATTTGTCGCGTAGCCAACAGTTCAACGAGATCATGCCTTGCATATACGCTCAATTTATGGAGAAGGAGGCCCGTCAGTGGCGGCAGATCTACAAGGCAAGTCGTCGGTCTGGCGTTGCCACGGTTCTTTCGCTCATCGTGGGCAATCTATCTCAGGCCTTGCAACTACTCGAGTATTTGGTGAAACATGGTTCTGAACGCGTTGTCGACGACGCTCGTTCGCATATCTCCACCCTCAAAATGCTGCGCAGCTTCCACTACATCGATGAAAAGTCAAAGGACCAGGGCCTGAATGGTAGCATCCCCAACCTCCGAGTATTTCTCGTGTTCAAAAACAACTCACACACCCTTTTTATAGTGCGGAATCGTTCAAAAGAACTTGTAGAACTCCTCGCCGATGTCGACAAAATCCGCCGAGAGCGTAAAGAAGCCAAAGCGAACCGAACCAAGTATATAGGTAGCGGAAACGACGGATTCTCCAGCGGTGGTCGGTACGGAGGGTTTGGGAATGATTCTCTCGGTGGTGGTGGCGGTTACGGTGGTGGTGGCAGTTACAGTGGTGACTATGGCACCCACGCGAGCGGGACTGAACGCGGTGAGTTTCTACATACTATTTCGGGATCGCCCATTAACCATAACTGCAGATTACGCGAGCGGAAGCAGCAGCGCATTTCGCGATACCCCGCCGAAGAGATCAGACTTTGAGGAGTACGATGCAGGCGAATTTGAGACGACTCCCCGCCGTGCGAACTCCGCTGGCACGAGCACCTCTACGAATCCAACTGCGTCGACCCGTACGTCGACTGCACAGTCCAAGACCGCAAGCAAGGCAGCAGAGCCTGCGCCGGCACCTGTTGTAAACTTACTCGATTTTGACGATGACAACCCTGGACCGAGCGCAGGTTCTCTGGGGGCAGCTTCCGTGGCTGTGAATAAGGCGTTGCCCGCTCTCGCTCCACTTGCGGGCAATGATAACCGTGCGCCACAATTTCAATTTGTCGAAATTAACTCATACCCACGCACACCATGTGCATCCTATAGTCGGTACCGAGGACGACTTTGCAGATTTCCAGGCTGCGCCACCTTCGGCCACAATCGCCGCGACATCCCCGACGCCAGGCGCAGCAGCCAAACCCAGCCTTATGGACCTCCTGTCGTCTACCCCAGCTGCTCCTTCACCTGCCACTTACCGACCTACGCAGCCAGCGCAGACGCAGCAGTTTGGCGCGTTCAACACGGTGCTCACGCCTTCGTCGCAAGTGCGTCCCAGCTCGACTCCAGTTACAGCACCCTTGTACGCGGTGGCTCCCGCCATGGGCGCCGCGCGTTCAGCCGTGGCATCACCTGTGAGCGGTGGCTCTACTCCCTTGCCTGGTAAACCCGCCAAGTCGGGCGGCGGAGGATTTGACGACTTGTGGTCGATGTCCCTCGGCTCGGCCTCCAGCAAGACCTCTGCATCAGGTGGCGCTGGTAAGAGCATACGGGACCTGGAGAAAGAGAAGGCACAGGCGGGGATATGGGGTACACAGAGCCAGGCGCGGCCTCCGGCGATGGGTGGATTTGGATCGTTCACGACGAATGCAGCGGCGGGGAGCGGCGTCGGCGGTGCACCTGCTGGAGCAGATGACTTGCTTCTGTGAGCAGTGCGGGGTTTCTTCATACATACAACGTGTGCATAGTAGTCGCTTCTTATTGTTTCGATTGGTCTGATGTGCGCGCCCGGTGATGGAGGAAGTGTACGTGATGAACTTTTGGTCCTATTCATACCACGTACTCGCATCCTTGCCCGGGCGCTGATCCTATCCTGTGCTTGTATCTCCTGTCTGGGCGTAGACTTCATCATGCATCACTGGCACCGCATCATTCATGGGGTTGACATGACCGGGCTTGGTTCATATAAGAACGCAGTAAGTTAGCACTAAGCTAAACACAACCACCAACGACATCCCCAGAGAACCCGCCGGGAAGTCCGTGACAAGCCTTTCCAATGGCGTTTCTTCTCCGCTCATTCTCCACCATCACTGTCCTTCTTTGCGCTGTCATGCTCCTGCCAGAAGCAGTGCACGCGCTCTGGCCCCAGCCGCGCGATCTCCAGACGGGCTCTGACGCCTTGTGCCTCGACCCCACCTTCACCATTATCGTCGCGGTCCCGAATGCCCCCGACGACCTCGTCGCCGCCGCGGAGCGCACTCTCGCCCTCCTCTCCAGCGACAATCTCGGGCGCCTTGTGCTCGGACGCGGCGCGGACGACCTCCCGGCAGTCCGGGCCGCACAGGCACTCTCCGGTCTCACGCTCAGCCTCCTTAACGGTACCTCGCCACGGCCGATTGCGACGGAGGCAACACTTCCGCTAGGTACCAGGGACGAGGCGTACAGCCTCGTCGTGCCAGCTGACGGCAGCGATGCGGTGCTCAGCGCCACCTCGACGCTCGGCCTGTTCCGTGGCCTCACGACGTTTGGCCAGCTGTGGTACACTGCGAGCGGGACGGTGTACACGCTCGGCGCGCCCGTGTCCATCCAGGATTCGCCTGCCTATGTGCGTTCGGGCTGGTGGTTTTTTTTTGGCTGGACTGCTGATTTTATCGTATAGCCGTATCGCGGGTTCATGCTTGATACGGCGCGGAACTAGTATGTGATGTGATATGCCTTCATTTTAGGCCCGCGACTCATGATCGTCTCAGCTTCCCGGTATCGGACATCAAACGCCAGCTTGACGCGATGTCTTGGGTTCACGTGCGTCTATCCTCAACCAGTGCAGTGCAGACCCTGACGACACAACTGCCCAGATCAATACGTTCCACTGGCACGTGGTCGACAGCCAGAGTTTCCCCCTCGTCGTTCCCGGCTTCACCGACCTTGCTGAAAAGGGCGCGTACAGCGCATCATCGGTTTATACCCCCGAGGACGTCGCGGACATCATATCTTACGCGGGCGCGGTACGTGCCCTCCCTCCACCATCTCACGCCGATTCTGATCCTTAGTTGCTACATTACAGCGCGGAATCGATATTCTCATCGTACGTAGCATTTCAAAACTGGTCTGGGCGTGCTGAATATATGGTCCTGCAGGAGATCGACACACCCGGGCATACCTCTGTCATATCCAAGGCGCACCCGGAATTCATAGCGTGTGCCGAAGCGACGCCGTGGGCCACATACGCGAACGAGCCGCCCGCGGGCCAGCTGCGCCTCGCGTCTCCCGCGACGGTCAACTTCACCGTCGACCTGCTGAGCGCGGCCGCGAAGCTGTTCCCCTCGACGCTGTTCAGCACTGGCGGCGACGAGATCAACGCGAATTGCTACCAGAATGACACGCAGACGCAGCAGGATCTCGGTGGCAGGACAATCGGGGAGGCCCTTGAGGTGTTCACGCAGGCGACGCATGGCGCTCTCAGGGGTCTCGGAAAGACGCCTGTCGTGTGGGAGGGTAAGCGCTACGTCCCCTCGTGTGTGTGACAGGAAATAATGTGATGTGTTGATGCAGAGATGGTGCTTAGCTTTAATCTGACGCTCCCGAACGACACAATCGCGATGTGAGTCTCATCCGCTAAAGGAGCTGCATCTTCAGCTGTTGATACACACTCGCTTTAGGGTGTGGATTTCTTCTGAAGACGCTGCGGAAGTTGCGACCAAGGGTTTCCGCTTCATACACGCGGCATCCAATTCATTCTACCTGGTGCGTAAATCTCCCTTCCTTTCTAGCGCGGATCCTGACGAGGCGCGGCGCTGAGAATAGGACTGCGGGGCCGGCGGATGGGTGGGCGCCAACCCCCTAGGCAACAGCTGGTGCGAGCCTTTCAAAACCTGGCAGAACGTACGTCTCGCTCCCCCTCTCTCAATCATTCACATTCACGCATCATCGCACAACAGGCCTACACCTTCGACCCGCTCGCGAACCTGACAGCCGCGCAAGCACCGCTCGTGCTCGGCGGGCAGCAGCTGCTCTGGACAGAGCAGTCTGGCCCGCAGAACATCGATCCGATCGTGTGGCCGCGCGCCGCAGCAACTGCTGAGGTGTTCTGGAGCGGCCCTGGCGGTAATCTCAGCACGGCGCTGCCGCGTCTGCATGAGCTTGGGTACCGTTTCAGGCGACGCGGCGTGCGGGCCATCTCGCTGCAGCCCGAGTGGTGCGCGCTGCGCCCGGGAGCGTGTGACTTGACGGCGTAGCGAGTGGAGTGGGCTTTGTGAAGACGGCAGGACACTTGGACTTGTGGTCTTGGATTGTGGAACCTGGTGGTCATGGTGTGCTCTCGAACTTATCATAACAGTAAAGCTCGGATAATATTGAACATTTATGTGCCATCGACGATATGCGAAGGTTAATGGGAGCCGTTGGACGACAAACGCAGAAATGCGCACAAAACGGCAGTGAGTTACAGTATGATGGGGTCGTTGCCCCATTCGACAGCCTGAGAGACGGTGGGGTAACCCTCCTATCCTCATTGCCATTCCGGAGCTTATTTTTTGTTGGTTCCTCGGGTTTCAGCAGCACATTTGTTAGTGCGGGGAGTTCTGGACACCAAGGAGTCGTCACCGATGATGCAAGGCGAGGCGGGGAACGGCGGAAATGGATACCGGCGGACGCGCGTGAAGAGCGGATGCAGCTAAGACAGTTTAAAAGATGGGGCCAACTGGCAAATCATCTCCAGCCAAGATGAGCCGCCATCCTTGGCGGCGTAGATAATTTTACGTATCGAGCTAACTTAGCTTCGTCTGGGCGTCTGAAGGGCCGACGCAACTGAAGGCCTGTGAGGGATTCAGCTGTACCATACTACAGTAAATGAGTCACGAAACGAGTGGGAACTTAACCGTGACGGTAGATAGTAAACCTGCATCCGTTGTCATGAGCCCAAACGCTAGTCGGAATAAATGATGATCCTTTTAACTGATTCCCCGAGCAGGACAATACGTTGCATTCGGCTGCTTTCTACCATCCATGGCGATACTATTGCCACAATCTTTGAGAGCGTTTGGTCAGGAGAAGAAAGCTCGTCAAAGAGACGAAGTGAAAGAAGTACGACACTCGAGGTGGAACTACACCTGCAAAAGAGTAACCCGCAGTCCTGCACGCCCCAACGCAATTTTCGACGCCGGTATTGACCGCCGACGACGGCTTCTGGGACAAGTAGAGTTCTCGCGTCATTATCGTCACTCTGCGAAACACACACATCCGTCGCAGGTCCGCTTCCGAGCATAAAAGCAAAGTGTATATGCCGCTGACTTGAAGCATCGCTCGTTTGTCCACGCTCCCACACTATGAACAAGGGAAGGTGCAGCAGCAAGTTACCACTCGCTACAGCTGCACTGAGCCGTAATGAGATCTCGGAAAGTTTCCAAGCCAAGAAGACGTGGATCCAAGGTGCACTGCTTAAGTGGAGACCAAGGTGCGAGTGAGTGAGGTCGCAAAGCCATTGGAGATGTACTAGTAGTGTGGAAATGGCCGAACGTGATACACGGCGCAGGAAAGCGAGAGCCACTGAGAGGAACTGACTGCGCAAAATGTCGGTTTTACTTGGCCAGCGAGGTGCAGGGTGCATCAATGTGATGCCAGTGATGCCAGTGGTTGTTGTCACTTCCACATCTGTAAACCCGGCAGGTGTTCAGAGCCGTTCAGAGCCGTTCAAACTGAGTTTGAATGGCTCTGAACGGCTCTGAACGGCCCTGAACAGCTACCGGGTTTACAGATGCACGGTTGAAGCTTTGCCGGCTTGATAATTGTTATGTCCAGTGGCACATCGGGGCACGTTCGAAGAAAGCTTCGTTTCGTAATGATCACGACCATCATCGTAGACGCGGTGTGCTCAACTTGAATCTCGCCAGCAGTGAAGCTAGACCTAAGCAGTAAGTTTCGCTGAAGCCTGGCGCCTATTTTCCCTATCGAGGTTGATCACGACCGTGACGCCTAGTGGTTGGTTACCTATCGACAATCTTCGACCGACTACCAACACTGCCAGTGTCAGTTATCGACTCATCGACGAAGCGGTGTACATTCAAATGAACCATTTGGTTCTCCAGTTAATTATCATCTTCTAGTGAATCAGTTCCCGCCCTCATGTCGACTTCAATTTCCAACTTTCAATCCATCTTCCACGCATCCCTGAACGCGTACGAGAAAAAGACGAAAAAGGACCTTCTCGCGCATCCACTTGCCGCACAATTCCACAGCTGCGACTCTCCTGCCGCCATTCTGTCCGTTCTTCAAGACCAAGTCCAAGAGTTTGAACAATCTCGGAGTCTCGATGAGAGGTTGACCAAGTGGCTGGATCCGACCGTCAACGTCCTCTACGCCTTTTCTGAAACGCTTGGGGAGGGCGTCAGCCTGGTAAATCTCGATATATAGGCTCTTGTAACATCCGTGCTCAAATATTTATCCGGCAGGTGTTCTCTCCTGCGAAAGTTATTTTTGCTGGTGTCGGTGTACTCCTTTTAGTGAGCACGTTTCTCGACATTACGCGCCGTTCTGATGTCCTAGGTTCACAGGCGGCCAAAGATGTTAGAGAGAGCCAAGATGCGCTTGTCGATGTCTTCGAGCGTGTCGAAAACTTCTTCAAACGACTAGAGACGTATACCGAGGTACCACCTACAGCGGCAATGACGGACATAATCGTGAGGATAATGGTCGAAGTGCTCGGTATTCTTGCGATTTCGACAAGGGAAATTAAACAAGGGCGAACAAGTACGTAGATCCCGGCTGGAGGCTCAATAATATCTGGTCATTTTCTCATATTTTCTCAGAGAAGTATCTACATAAGCTGGCTGGGAGGACTGACCTCGAGGATGCGCTCAAGAGGCTTGATAAATTGACCCAGGAAGAAGCTCTGATGGCAGCTGCACAACTTCTGAAGATCACGCACAACATTGAGAACAAAATTACACAAGTTATCGACGGTAAGCGGTGTGCGCACATCTGGCTGTTGATACATTCTGAGTCTATGCGGCTAGATGGGAAGGAGGCAAATGTGACAGCAAAGGATGCCAAGGTCATTCTGCAACAAACAGCGAGCAGCGTGGACAGCATAAAGTGTTCGTGATTCATTTATTTTACCAATAACCTTCACTCAGAAAATCAAATGGTCTCTCAGGGACGCAAACGCGACAGGAGCTTCGAAAATGGGCGTCTCCATCAGATCCGTCCACGAATCACAACATCGCGTGTGGTGCTTCTCACAAACAAATGGCAGGATGGTTCTTTGAAGGAAGTAAAATTAAGGAATGGAAGTCCACCGGTTCCCTATTGTGGATCCACGGGAAACGTACGTTCTTTCTTCCTCCCATAACTGGCGTTTCCTTATAGTGTCGTCTTTTCGTAGCGGGAGCTGGCAAGAGCATACTTTGGTTCGTCGGTCCAAAACTCGTATTATCTTGAAGGAATTCATTCATTTTCGTCTAGCTCCTCGATCATTGAAGACGCCTTTTCTATGCGCGACACTGGCCTGGCTTCCGTGGCGTACTTCTACTTTGATTTTCGAGACACAAACAAGCAAACTCGACACAACCTACTCCTCTCTCTTGTCAATCAGTTCTCTGCCCGGTCGGAACCTTGTTGTGAAATACTCTTCCACATTTATGTTGCACACGAACATGGCTTGCGCCAACCCAGCGATGACGTTTTGGTGCGATGCCTGAAGGAGATGCTAACCACCCTGGCGCAAAGTCCAATTTATCTCATAGTCGATGCGCTCGATGAAAGCCCCAACACCTCCGGGATCCCATCCATGCGCGCACAAGTCCTCGAACTGGTGAAAGAATTGCTTGGCCTCCAACTACCGAATCTCCATATTTGCATCACCAGTCGACCCGAGATCGACATCAAAGCTACCCTTGGGCCACTGGCGTCGCATTCTGTGTCCCTTCATGACGAGATCGGGCAAAAGAAGGATATCGCCGATTACATCAAATCTGTTGTTTACTCGGACTCGGATACGATGATGAAGAGATGGAGGGCGGACGAGAAAGATCTTGTCATCGAAACGCTCTCTGAGAGAGCCGATGGAATGTAAGGATATTCTCTACGGCGACGATAAGTTACTGATGGTATCGAATAGGTTTCGATGGGTGTTCTGCCAGCTAGAGGTGCTGCAGGACTGTCTTCCATCGAGCGTCCGGCGCACGCTCAAGGAGTTACCCGAATCTCTTGACGAGACGTACAAGCGGATATTGAGTGAAATCAAGAGACCCAGCAGGGATCACGCTCATCGTCTCTTGCAATGTCTCCTAGTGGCCATTCGGCCACTCCGTGTCGAGGAACTCGCTGAACTGCTTGCGTACGACTTCGATGTTGCCGAGGGAGGGATCCCGAAGGTGAATCCGAATTGGCGGTGGAAAGACCACGAACAGGCAGTGCTGTCGACTTGCTCGAGTTTGATCGCCGTCGTTGGTGACGGGGATTCCCGAGTCGTGCAATTTTCTCACTTCTCGGTCAAAGAATTCCTGACATCGGACCGACTTGCCGCATCGGGTGGGGATGTCTCACACCGCCATATCTCCCTTGAACTCGCCCACACACTCCTCGCACAAGCTTGTCTTGGTACCCTACTATCTTTAGACAATACGGATAGTGATGGGAGCAACTTCCCTCTGGCCGAATACGCTGCTCGATATTGGGTGGCCCATGCCCAGGTTGACAAGGTGTCGTCACAAGTACAAGGTGGTATGCAACGGCTCTTCGACGCAAGCAAACCACATTTTTCTGTGTGGGTCCAGTTGCATGATGTGGACCATGGCGTCTGGAAGTCGTACAAGACGCCCCTACTCGAACCTAAAGCGGCCCCATTGTACTATGCAGTCTGTTGCGGACTCCGGGAGCTCGCAGAACACCTTCTCATCGAGCACCCACTGCATGTCAACGCTCGTGGCGGTGGCCGGGGAGCTGCACTACATGCAGCGTCACACCTGAATCATGTAGAACTAGCGCAGCTTCTCCTCGAGCATGGGGGCGATGTGGACGTTAGAGGCGTGTGGGAGTGGACACCGCTGCGACTTGCGGTAATGGCGAGAAACCTTGAAATAGGGCGGTTGCTCCTTGACCATGGTGCTGACGTAGATTCCCGTGATGGTGATCTTTGGACCCCACTGCACAATACCGTGTTGAACGGATACGTTGACTTTTCTCAGATGCTACTCGAGCACAGGGCAGACGTCAATTCTCGGGACACCAGGGGCCGGGTTCCATTGCACCGAGTATCACAGTACCCACACTTACAACATGACTATTCTGGGGTCGTTCGGTTATTACTGGAGCACGGTGCGGATGTAGATGCCAAGGATGAGGAAGGCACAACGCCGTTGCACCTGGCATCATCCGCGGGGAGAACAGAGGTCGTGCGCCTGTTGCTTGACCATGGGGCGAATGCAGATGTCAAGGACAAGAGTGGAAGGATCCCGCTCCAGGTGGCGTTGGAGAAAAAAAAGGACACGATTGTACAGTTGTTTACAGAACATGGTGTACAACTTCGGGCGATAGTTATGCCGTAGTGAATGGCGGAGGTTTGTGTTGGGTAATCTTATAATCCCTTGTATTCACATACTGTATCATAGCAAAATCCAGAAGGTCCTTCTGCTGGATTTTACTTGAAATTGTCTTGATTTACTTGCGTATGCTATCCAAGAGAATTCGAGTAAATTTCAGCACAGGTCAATCCCAGCACAATTTTTTGCCGAAAGCTTATGAATGCGATTTGTCGAGTATAGAAAAAACCTCGATACGTGCGATAGCGACAAGGGCCGGCTTCATATCTGCAATAGACCTGTAGTAACTAGTAGTTGCGTCGCCCAAAGGTCGGCGGAGAACCCGGAGGTCGGTCGCATGATTGAGCTTAGCCTTTTTGGCGCGGCGGTGAGTACTTCCATTTCCCCAGTGGTCCATAATTGGAGAACCCGTTCGACCCTGAGGAAAGTTCAATGTGTAGTCGCTGTGTTGGTCGAATGTTCACCGCGGCGGCTGCGAGGGCTAAAGCACCCCTCGGCGCCTGCTTTTGAGTATCGCAGACGCCTGGAGAGCGTCGTGCGGCAGGTTTCTGTGCCAGTGACGCTGAAAGTGTGCAACAAAAACTTGGAAGATGAACGGTGAGCGCATCGACCTCCCCTTTCCTTGAATACGAAATGTCGGCCAATTCTCGTCGATCAACAATACGCTTAGTACTCTCATCCGATACAAATTCGAAGTTGTCAAGAATGCCCGAGGAGAATGTTTGACGGGCGCCACTGGCAGACGAATGCAGACACTCGCCGTGGAACTGGAAGAAGTGTTTGATCACTATCTCCGCGGCCGAGTTCGACTTGAACTTGATGACGTGCGCCATTCGCTTAGACGCTGGTTGACCCATGTAGTACATGTAGACGATTGAATAGTAAGTTAGTACTGATTGCTGCGCTTTCCTGATACTGTAATGATCCGAGTCAAGCGATATCATGTGTAGATGGCAGGCCTTTCAAAGTTTCGAGGGAGCTCGCTGTTTACCAAGTTTACCGGGTGGACCGGACAAGCTTGAGGGACGATTGACGGCTTGCAAATACAGATGTGTCCCGGGCCTTTAGCAAGCATTCCTCGTCGACTACTAGCATGAACACAGCTTTTGGTCCGCTTACGATGTTACCTACGGGAGGAGATCCGTGCTTGAGCTTGTGCTTGAGCGACATAAACGTCAAGAGCAATTTGAGACTGAGATGCAAGTGAAGTCCAGGTTTGGGGGAAACAGGGATAAGTACCAGACTGGATGTGGGTTTCGAAAAGTCCACTGGCAGGAGCCTGAGCCATACTAGAAAAGAGAAGACCGTAGACTCGGACACGCCGACAATGAGCCACACTTGAAGCGCGAGCCTGAGAGGAGTCGGGTCACATATGATCCGAGATTTCCCGATTAACGGTATCAGCTTGGGTACCAGCCTCGTCCAGTTCAAAGTTGAGCGCTTGAGCCGCCGCGCTGAGCCACGACAGTCGCGGTCGCGGCTACGGTCGTAGATCATCGATCTTCCTATTTCGGTAACACAACTATACTTAGGCAATCACTGGCATCTACCGAATGTTCTACCCTCCCCCGTTTTAAACCGTGCTGTCCCGGTCCCTCTATCGAGGCCGGCACCACATAGAGTGAGCGGTCACTGGCACCAGTCTAGGTTCTACGTCGCTTGCCACACGACATCCCTCATTCTGCGACTGGTGACGAGTTAACATTCATGCATCACATGGCCTTGCACTTGGCCTCACTTGGTCCATATAAGAACGTACTAGCTGAACACCTCCAACGACATCCCAAGAGAACCCGGGACGACCGTGACAAGCCTTTCCAATGGTGTTTCTTCTCTGCTCATTCTCCACCGTCATGGTGCTTCTATGTGCAGTCACGCTCCTGCCAGAAGCAGTGTACGCGCTCTGGCCCCAGCCACGCAATTACCAGACGGGCTCTGACGCCTTGCGCCTCGACCCCTCTTTCACCATCGACATCGCGTTCGCGAACGTCCCCGTCGACCTCCTCGCCGCCGCGGAACGCACCCTCGCCTACCTCTTCACCGACAATCTCGGCCGCCTCGCGCTCGGGCGCGGCGCGGACGACCTCTCGGCCGTCTATGCCGCGGCAACGCTCTATAGCCTCACCCTCACCCTCCCTAACGGTACCTCGCCACGGCCGATCGCGACGGAGGCAACGCTTCCGCTAGGTACCAGGGACGAGGCGTACAGCCTCGTCGTACCCGCTAACGGCAGCGAAGCGGTGCTCAGCGCCAACTCGACGCTTGGCCTGTTCCGTGGCCTCACGACGTTCAGCCAGCTGTGGTACACTGCGAGCGGGACAGTGTACACACTCGGCGCGCCCGTGGATATCCAGGATTCACCTGCCTATGTGCGTCCGAACGCATCGTGCTAGCGGTTTGTTGGCCGGAGTGCTGATTTTGGTTGTACAGCCGTATCGCGGGTTCATGCTTGACACGGCGCGGAACTAGTATGTGATGTGATATGCCCTCATTCTAGGCCCGCGACTCACGATCGTCTCAGCTTCCCGGTATTGGACATCAAACGCCAGCTTGACGCGATGTCTTGGGTTCACGTGCGTCCATCGTCCTCTCTTCAACCCCCCTCCAGTGCAGGCCCTGACGGCGACTGCCCAGATGAGTACATTCCACTGGCACGTCGTCGACAGCCAGAGCTTCCCCCTCGTCGTTCCCGGCTTCACCGACCTTGCTGAAAAGGGCGCGTACAGCGCACCATCAGTTTATACCCCCGAGGACGTCGCGGACATCGTATCTTTCGCCGGCGCGGTGCGTGCCCCTCCCCCACTGTCCCACGCTGATCTTAATCGCCATATTCTAGCTCGGAATTGATGTTCTCATAGTACGTAGCATTTCCAACTGCGGGTCTGGCGTGCTGGATAGATGGTCCCGCAGGAGATTGACACACCCGGGCATACCTCTGCCATATCAAAGGCGCACCCGGAATTCGTCGCGTGTGCCGAGGCGACGCCGTGGGCCACATACGCGAACGAGCCGCCCGCGGGCCAGCTTCGCCTCGCGTCTCCCGCGACGGTCGACTTCACCGTCGAGCTGCTGAGCGCGGCCGCGAAGATGTTCCCCTCGACGCTGTTCAGCACTGGTGGCGACGAGATCAACGCGAATTGCTACCAGAATGACACGCAGACGCAACAGGATCTCGGTGGCAGGACAATCGCGGAAGCCCTCGAGACGTTCACGCAGGCGACGCATGGCGCGCTCAGAAATCTCGGAAAGACGCCTGTCGTGTGGGAGGGTAAGCACTACGTCCCCCGTGTGTGTGACAAGGAATAACGTGATGTTTTGGCGCAGAGATGGTGCTTAGCTTTAATCTGACGCTCCCGAACGATACAATCGTGATGTGAGTCTCATCCGCAAAATGAACTGCACCTCGCTGATACACACTCGCTTTAGGGTGTGGATCTCGTCTGAGGACGCTGCACAAGTTGCGGCCAAGGGATTCCGCTTAATACACGCGGCGTCCAATTCATTCTACCTTGTGGGTAATCTGTTCCTTCCTTTCTAGCGGGAATCCTGACGAGAGGCGGCGCTGTGAATAGGATTGCGGCGCCGGCGCATGGGCGGGCAACGACCTAGGCAACAGCTGGTGCGACCCTTTCAAGACCTGGCAGATCGTGCGTCTCCCTCCCTCCCTCTCTTAATCATTCACATTCACGCATCATCGCACAAAAGGCCTACACCTTCGACCCGCTCGCGAACCTGACCGCCGCGCAAGCGCCGCTCGTGCTTGGCGGAGAGCAGCTGCTCTGGACAGAACAGTCCGGCCCGTCGAACATTGATTCGATCGTGTGGCCACGCGCTGCAGCGTCCGCTGAGGTGTTCTGGAGCGGCCCTGGCGGTAATCTCAGCGCGGCGCTGCCGCGTCTGCATGAGCTCGGGTACCGTTTCAGGCACCGCGGTGTGCAAGCCATCCAGCTGCAGCCCGAGTGGTGCGCGATGCGCCCGGGAGCGTGTGACTTGACGGCGTAGCGGGGATGCGCGGCGAGTCGGTAGTAGCGGAGTCGAGGTTGGTAGGCTTTTTTTGAGTTATGAAGACGGCAGGATATTCGGACTTGTGGAATGTGGAACATGGTGCTCTCGAACTTATCGGAACAGAAAAGCTCAGATAATATGAAGGAAAATTGATTTATACGCCATCGGCGATGCACGCAGGTTAATGGAAGGAATCGGAAGCCGTTCAACGATAGACACAGAAAAGTACGCTCCTCAGCTAGTTCAAGTTCGAATTTTGGCCCACACTCGTTCGTCATAGCGTGGCGTGGATTAAGAGCCTTTGGAACAGAACGTAAGCGTATATGGAGGCACTTTAAATTTCGAAGTTGCAGTGCCGTTGCCTCATCAACAGAGACGGTGCGCAAGCGCTCCTCGTCTTCAAATCGAAGCTCATGCGCTAATTTCGTTGGCACCCTCGGCTTTCAGCGGCGCATAAATGAGCAACACCGAGTTGTCACCGAGGACGACTCGGAAGACGTGGGTAACGACGGAAATGGATACCGGACGCGAAGAGCTGACGCGGCTGCAGTGAGACAGGGTTGCACTTTTTTTCGTGTGCGTATGTCGGATACGGTAAACCAGTTTAAAAATGAGGTCACTAGCAATCATTCCCAGCCAGGACGCGGAGGACGTGTCGCCTTCCTTGGGAGTGTAGATACAATCTCTCACAAGCCTTCAGTTGCATCGGCCCCTCAGACCCCTTGAGGCTTGCTCGGACCTCTCAATACGTAAAATCCAGTTTTACTGTACTGTACCGTAAATTACATGAGTCACGTCTGCCTCTCATCATCCGCAGCGATACCATAGCCACAATCTTCAAAGCGAAGTTTGGTCCGGAAAGGAAAGCCCGTCAAAGAGACGAAGTGAAATAGGTACGGGATTCAAGTGCGAACTCCACATCTGCAAAAGAGTAACCTGCACACTGCAACGCAATTTTCGACACTGGTATTAAGTTGACCGCCGATGACGGCTTCTGGCACAGGTAGAGCCCTCAAGTCAATGTCGTCGCCGTTTGCAAAATACACATCCGCCACAGGTCCGCTTCCGAGAAAAGAGTATGTGCTTACATGAAATTGTCCATGCGCCCACACATTGAACAAAGGAAGGTGCAGGTGGGGGTGCAGCAGTACTCCCTAAAAGGCTAAGATCATCACTGCCGCCACCGGTCCGACTAGCGCCGCCGACGCATGGGGTATCGCCACCTTCAATGTCCTTCCTGTCCACCGTTAGTCAAGAAATCTCCACAACCTGGCATCCAAAACGTGAGAAACGAAGTCATAAAACCGCAGGACTCCTCAGGTTGCAGACAGGGTCGAGACGTGCACGCACGACAGTCTGTACCATTCTCGGTGCCGGCGTAAAGTCTGTTGCAATACCCAAGGGAGCGAGTCTGCGAACGCCCACGATATGAGCGTGCGCTGTGAAGGGTTATCCCTAATGCGATTAAGGGTCGGACAGTTGGCCATAGAAACACAGCGGGCGGGGGAAACCTGCGTGGAGCAGCCGAGTGATTCCCATCGATCAAGAGGGTAATAAAAATCGATTCACATGTATGCGCGGATGGAGGGCGAATATAAGCGCACAGGTACAATGGCTAGCAAAACTGTGAGGGCCACTAGAAGTAAAAAGGGTGTGGAACGCATGGAGAGCATGAAGGGGAGGGACTTGCTAAGCTTTGCATGATGCAACCGGGGTCGAAACCTGCCAGCGTAGCAGAAGTCATCCGGGGTCAATTGGCACTTCCACGGCCCGGGGTAGCTGAATATGACACTGGGCCGAGGACAAGTCGCTACGCACGAGTGCAGCGGGCTCGGGAACCGAGACGAGGGCTACACTGAGCACTGGTGAGATCTCGGAAAGTTGCCAAGCCAAGCAGAGGTGGGGATCCAAGGGGAAACTGAGTGAGGTCGCAAAGACATCGGAGATGTACTTGAGTCGGCCGAACGATCTGATACAGCGTGGGAAAGCGGGAAGCACGGAGAAGGGGACTTGAGCGGTTGTTGTCACTTCCACCGTTGAACGTTGAACGTTGAAAGCTTGAATTTTGAGTCCCATTCAAAGCTCTGGCCAGCGTGCTGGGAAACAGTAGGGTTTGGAGCATCTACATATTCGCTGTTGTGTCAGGTTGCTCCGACCCTTGTGGATTCAGTTGAGGCCACTGCCAGTAGCATCAGAGTACGGTGGTCGTAAGCAAACCAGCTCAGCCCGTGACGCGTGACATGTGACAAGGCTGCAGCGGGCCGTAATCCAGCCGGATTCCGAGTCAGGTTGTCATGTCCTGCTCCTTACCCACTCTGGAGAAATGTTCAGGTTCCAAGGAAGGCAAGACTGCCCGGAGGAGACTGAATGAAGCCCACATCGGGGCGCGCTGTCAAGTTGAAGAAGCCTCAATGGTTCCGTGGTGATGAAGAGGTCGCGATCCGAGTCGTAGACGCACGCAGGCTGGTCACGGTGCCGCCGGCAGTAACATGACGACCTTGACGCCCAAGCAAGGCTGTGGAGCAGTTGTGGAGCGCCTACTTCCCTTAGTCGTGACGCGGCCTGCCAGTGCCAGTGGTGGTTTACCTGCCAGCGATCTCTAACCGACTACTACTGTACAGTAGTACTACTCCGAGTCTATCAATTCATCGACGAAGCGGTGGATATCCAAACGAACAATTTTATGCTCCAGTTTACCAATCATCTTCTCGTGAATTAGTTCCCCGTGTAGCCTCATGTCGACCCCCCCTACAGCCGCTTCCCTTTCCAATTTTCGATCCATCTTCCACACTTCCCTGAACGCGTACGAGAAACAGACGAAAAATGACCTTCTCGCGCATCCACTTGCCGCACGATTCCACAACTGCGATTCTCCTGCCGCCATTCTGACCATCCTTAAAGACCAAGTCCAGGAGTTTGAACGGTCTCGGAGTCTTGATGAGAGGTTGACCAAGTGGCTGGATCCGACCGTCAACGTCCTCTACGCCCTTTCTGCAACGCTTGGGGAGGGCGTCGGCCTGGTAAATCTCGATATATAGGCTCGTATAACATCCGCGCTCTAATATCTATCCTGCAGGTGTTCTCGCCTGCGAAAGTAATTTTTGCTGGTGCGGGTGTACTCCTTTTGGTGAGCACGTTTCTCGACATCGCGCGCCGTTCTGATATCCTAGGATCACAGGCCGCCAAAGATGTTAGAGAGAGCCAAGATGCGCTCGTCGATATCTTCGAGCGTGTCGAAAACTTCTTCAAACGACTAGAGATGTACACTGAAGTGTCACCAACAGCGGCAATGACGGACATAATCGTGAAGATAATGGTCGAAGTGCTCCGTATTCTTGCGATTTCGACAAGGGAAATTAAAAAGGGGCGAACAAGTATGTGGATTCCGGTTGGATGCTCAATGATGTGGTCATTTTCTCATATTTTCTCAGAGAAGTATCTAAATAAGCTGGCTGGGAGGACCGACCTCGAGGATGCGCTCAAGAGGCTTGATAAACTGACACATGAAGAGGCTTGGATGGCAGCTGCACAGCTTCTGAAACTCACGCACAACATTGAGAACAAAATTACCCAAGTCATCGACGGTAAGTAGTGTGCGTTCAGCTGGCTGTTGACACATTCTGAGTCTCGATGTGGCTAGATGAGAAGGAGGCAAAAGTGACGGCAAAGGATGCCAAGGCTATTCTGCAACAAACAGCAAGCAGCGTGGACAGCGTCAAGTGTTTGTGATCCCTTTATACATTCACTCAGAAAAACTAAATGATCTCTTAGGGACGCAATTGCGACAGGATCTCCGAAGATGGGCGTCTCCACCGGATCCGTCCACGAATCACAACATCGCGTGCGGTGCTTCTCACAAACAAATGGCAGGATGGTTCTTTGAAGGAAGTAAAATTAAGGAATGGAAGTCGACCGGTTCCCTATTGTGGATCCACGGGAAACGTACGCCCTTTCTTCCTCCCATAGATAGGCGTTTCCTTATGGTACCGTCTTTTCATAGCGGGAGCTGGCAAGAGCATACTGTGGTTCGTCGGTCCAAAACTAGGTTTAAATCTTGAAGTCATTTTCGCCCAGCTCCTCAATCATTCAAGACGCGCTTTCCTTGCGCGACGCCGGACTGGCTTCCGTGGCGTACTTCTACTTCGATTTTCGGGATACGGCCAAGCAAACTCGACACAACCTACTCCTCTCTCTTGTCAGCCAGCTCTCTGCCCGGTCGGACCCCTGTTGTGAGATACTCTTCCGCATTTATGTTGCACACGACGATGGCGCGCATAAACCCAGCGATGACGTTTTGACGCGATGCCTGAAGGAGATGCTAACGACCCTGGCGCAAACCCCAACCTATCTCATCGTCGATGCGCTCGACGAAAGTCCCAACACTTCCGGGATCCCATCCTTGCGCGCGCAAGTCCTCGAACTGGTGAAAGAATTGCTTGGCCTCCACATACCGAATCTCCATATTTGCATCACCAGTCGACCCGAGATCGACATCAAAGCCACCCTTGGGCCACTGGCGTCGCATTCTGTGTCCCTTCATGACGAGATCGGGCAAAAGAAGGATATCGTCGATTACATCAAATCTGTTGTTTACTCGGACTCGGATACGATGATGAAGAGGTGGAGGGCGGACGAGAAAGATCTTGTTATCGAAACGCTCTCTGAGAGAGCCGATGGAATGTAAGGATATTCTCTACGGCGACGATAAGTTACTGATGGTATCGAATAGGTTTCGATGGGTGTTTTGCCAGCTAGAGGTGCTGCAGGACTGTCTTCCATCGAGCGTCCGACGCACGCTCAAGGAGTTACCCGAATCTCTTGACGAGACGTACGAGCGGATACTGAGGGATATCAAGAGACCAAGTAGGGACCACGCCCATCGTCTCTTGCAGTGTCTCACAGTGGCCATCCGACCACTCCGTGTCGAGGAACTCGCTGAACTGCTTGCGTACGACTTCGATGGAGCCGAAGAAGGCATCCCAAAGGTGAACCCGAATTGGCGGTGGAAAGACCATGAGCAAGCAGTGCTGTCGACTTGCTCGAGTTTGATCGCTGTCGTTGGCGACAGCCGTTCCCGAGTCGTGCAATTTTCCCACTTCTCGGTAAAAGAGTTCCTGACTTCGAACCGACTTGCCACATCCGGTGGAGATGTCTCCAACCGTCATATATCCCTTGAATCCGCCCATACACTCCTCGCGCAAGCTTGTCTCGGTACCCTACTATCTTTGGAGGATACGGATGGTGATGGGAACGACTTCCCTCTGGCCGGATACGCCGCTCGATATTGGATGGTTCATGCCCGGTTTAACAAGGTGTCGTCACGAGTACAAGGTGGGATGCAACAGCTCTTCGACGCGAGCAAACCGCATTTTTCTGCGTGGATCAAGTTGCATGACGTAGACGATCAATTCTGGAAGTCGTTCGTGACGTTCCCAATCGAACCTAAAGCATCCCCATTGTACTATGCCGCCTGTTGCGGACTCCAGGGGCTCGTAGAACACCTTCTCATCAAGCACCCGATGCACGTCAATGCTCTTGGTGGTACCCGCGGAGCTGCACTACACGCAGCGTCAGCGCTGAATCATTTCGAAGTGGCGCAGCTTCTCCTCGAGCATGGCGGCGATGTGGACGTTAGAGGCGTGTTCGAGTATACGCCGCTGCAATTTGCCACAACGGAGAGAAACCTTGAAATTGGGCGGTTACTCCTCGACCATGGTGCTGACGTGGATTCCGGTGATACGCTTTGGACCCCACTGCATATAGCCACTGCTCGCGGATACGTTGACGTTTCTCAGATGCTACTCCAACACAAGGCGGACGTAAATTCTAGAGATGATAGGGCCCGAACTCCATTGCACCGAGTATTGCAACGAGGTGATTATCCTGGGCTCGTTCGATTATTAGTACTGGAGCACGGTGCGGACGTAGACGCGAAGGATGGGAAAGGCACAACGCCGTTACACCTGGCATCGTCAGTTGGGCAAACGGAGGTCGTGCGCCTGTTGCTCGACCATGGTGCAGATGCAGATGCCGAGGACAAGAGAGGAAGGACTCCGCTTCAAGTCGCACTGGAGAAAAAAAAGGACGCGATTGCACAGATGTTGACAGAACACGGTGCACAATTTCATAGGGAGCGATAGGTACGCCGTAGCGAAAGGCGGAGATTCGCGTTGGCAAATCCGTTTATCCCTTGTATTCACATGCCGTATCATAGTAAAATTCCGAAGGTCCTTCCGCTTGATTTCATCTTGATTTACTTTGCGTAAGCTATCCATACGAATTCAAGTGAACGGGTCAATCCCGGCACACTTTTGGCCAGAACGAATGCGATTTGTCAAGCACAGTATGAAATAACCTCGATGCGTGCGACAGCGACACGGCGAAAATGATCCACAATTTTTTTTTAAAAATCGAGAAGTTGTCCAGACGCAAAGCAACCGCCCCGAGTCCAAATCCTCACCAGGTCCTCTGCAACGCCGCCGGTGACTGGTGTAGTAACTAGTGGTTGCCTCAGAAGTCGCGGAGAAGGTTGAAATGGTGCCAGTCGCATGGTTGAGCTTGACCTTTTTGGACCGCCTCTTCGACGCTGCGGTGGGTGTTTTTATCTCCCCATTGGCCCATAATTAGAGAACGCGTTCCACATTTAATGAGGAGTTGCCGTGTTGGTTGAATACTTACGGCGCGGCTGCGACGGCCAAAGCACCCATTGGCGGCCCGGGTGCTTTTGAGTAGTGGAGACGGAGTCCTGCGACTCAATCGCGCCGGCGATGCTGTCGAGGCGTACAGCAAAAACTTCGAAGATGAACGGCGAGCGCATCAACCTCCGCTTTCCCTGAATGCGAAACGTTGATCAATTCTCGTCGATCAATAATGCACTTCCCTTCGCGTCCCAAATGGTTTGAAGTACTGGGATGGCCTCATCGTCAGGAATGGGTTGGCTTGCGCGCCCACCCATCTCTCATAAGTCGGAATTTCGGAATCGGTTGTTCTACTCTGCACCAAGCGGTAAGTTGACGTTGGTCTCGCGATACTCCTTGAAACTCGTCAGAATATCACGAGTGTGGTGCAATATGGAACTTACTCAGATTTCAAGTTTCTTCGGATGACCTGTATGTAGCCCAAACCATTGCCCAAACCTCGTCATCAGGACCACCTGACCGGTAAATGGCACAAAGATGTGGGGTTGGGGCAGTACGGGGATGAGATTGAAACGAAGAAGAGGTCGAGGCGTCTGAGCTGGAATACTAAGTGTAACGAACTTGTCTTGCTTGCGAGCCTGAGTATTTGGACAGGTCGAAACCCAAGTCGAGAAAGGGATCGGATGGCCGCCGCTCACAGAGGTTGAATTTCATTTTGGAGTGTTCAACTTCCCCGTCAGCGCAACAGGCAGTGACAGGGCGCGCTCAATTACAGTCTTTGCCCAAACGCACGGATTCCCACGGCCCGGGCCGCTCGGAACATTCCGCCACAACACTATTTCGAACTCCGATTTTCTCGGTCTCTCCATTTCACTTTTATTTCATGTTTTACAGAGTAAATAGTATAGTAAAAA
>QFDV01003693.1:0-23350 GCA_003315845.1 Lactarius trivialis
TCGGGCGTCTGACTTATTGACGCCGACGTTGGGAGAGGCCCCATCTCCACGGGGTCTGGTGGTCTCATAACTATTCCGCTTTGAACCTCTTATGCTTTTGAAAGAAGACAGTATTGTCTTTGCTTTGAGGACGGTATGCTACGGTGAACAACTACTACTGTGTGGCACGGTGACGTGGCACAGGGTGGTGGTTACCGGAAAAGGAAGGTGGCACTCATAAACTTGTCCAATACCTTATGATTTTGGACTGGTCAGGCTTTACGATGAAGGGAGTACTCATTTTAGAGCCCTACACAGGCCAGTGTATCTATCACCTTGCTTGCCATCACGAACAACCGGCGTGTTTTCTACCTGACCATGTCACCTGAAGCTCGCTACTACTCGTTGTCCTTCTGTCTTTCCTCGACTTTCACCATGATCCCCTCCTCCAGTCCCATGATCGCAGTCACTATCGGCCTGCTCGTTCTCTTGCTGGTCCAAGCCTACATTCCCGTGGTCCGACAAACGATACAAACATTGCCATTGCCGATGGACTGAACGTCACGGATATCTCACGGGTATACCTGCAATGGTCCAACGTCAGTGAGTGGCATGCTGTTTTAAATGTGGCGAATACTGGGGGGCTCTGGAGTTCATGTTATGGCACTGAAAACTGGGGAACGTGGCACATCGGGCGCAAATGTCGCCTTGATGGTGCAGGCGTCTCTGAGTCAGTACAGAGAGACCGGGCAAAGATTACATGAACTGTGGGTCACCCTGTCCGTTCGGTTGGTACTTTATCAGTTTCCTGCACATCCCTGGGGAGGCTGGTGCTAACACATTTCTTCTCAATCTCTGTTTTCCTGGCGAGGACTTCCAGACGGTGTCATATCAGCATTTGGCCAAGCAAGATGCGCGCGAGTCCAGCCCTGTGCCAGTGCCTCCTGCATGCTCCAGCTTATGGTTGGGGCAGAGCGCCCTTGTGCAGTTCTCTGAGGACGACGCAAAGGTCAGGTTAACAACCTAACAAGCGCCATGCAGCAACCACGTCCTGGATAGCGCTCATCTCATATGATGCCAATGTGACACACGACACATCGCAGATTGATGACATCTTGACGCCTAGTTCCCCATTTAATGTCTGGCTTGCATGGTCACAAGCGTGCATTATTAACCCAGAATATAAGGATCCTGACA
The DNA here is from genome assembly GCA_003315845.1 of Lactarius trivialis. Taxonomy (NCBI): domain Eukaryota; kingdom Fungi; phylum Basidiomycota; class Agaricomycetes; order Russulales; family Russulaceae; genus Lactarius; species Lactarius trivialis. Next base: position 1,177 of record QFDV01003693.1, read on the forward strand.
GGTTTGCCCCTCAGCCAGAAATATTGCCCTGCAACTCTCAAGCCGCAATCAACGAAGCCCTCGCGGCTAGCTATCCGGCTATCTGGAAAATCTTGCTGCATGCAATGCTACGGCTCCCTTGGGCATCAATGCCTCTGCCAGCAATGACCAGGGCACTCCAAATGAGGGTGGCAGCAGTGCACCCAGCTCGAAGACCTCCCTTGCAATGTGAGGGGTTACTGCGCTGTGCATTGGGCGCTGACCATCCACGGATATATCTAGGATCATCCTCTATGTTATTTCGGGCTGAATTGCGGGCTTGTTCGCTGTGATCGTCATCACCAGTGTAGGCACTTTAATTCACCTGATGCTTAGGAATGCTCACACATGGCTCATCTGGTACCCGTGCCGTCCGGCACCCAGAGCGCTATCGCGCAGCTGCTGGATCAGGTGGACAGGGCAGTGTGCTCATACACGCAATTCTCGACATGTTCCTGTTGATGCGCCGCGCGCTGAGGCTGAGATGCAAATGGAGGCGAAGGACTTTGAGGCAAACAGAAATAGGCCATCGCCAATGTTCGAGACATGGGCGACACAGCACGGCCCGTCGGATCCACCCAGAGCATCTGCCGGTGCGTCCCTGGGCTGCCACGACTCAGGTGGTGCATCCGCCGTTGACATCGCCAATGTCAATTGGTCACGAGATGAGCCTTACCTGCATCGTCAATTTGAGGAAGGGGAGGATGTGTACATGCTGCTGTGCAAAGGCCAGCATGATCAGGCATTGACCCTTGGTTGCTTGTGCTCTTGAGTTCATGTCTGATCTGCCAACTCGAAGAATGCCAGCCATCCCATTCCTGGCTTATCTTATTCTCTTTAGATTTCCAGGCACCATGACATGGTGTACTTGCCTCTTGGCTTACCTATAACAAGTTCTAGTTCCAGCCACCAAACCAAGGCATAGCTATCCAGCTGTACTGCATTGATGAGACTTTATCCAGCATACTACACTACACATGAGAATGCTTAAAACAACTAGCCCAACTGTGTCCATGTACAAAAGTAGAAAGATCCATGCGAGTCTCATATTTACCAGCAACCCACACATTACTTGGGCGGTGAAGATGTGCCCTATGTATCAGAGGGATCCACATCAATAGCTCACCATTACTGCCACATATCCATCCCTCATTATTAATAACAGAGTGGTCAGTGAAGTTGGGGTGTCCTGCAGTCACTTTATTTCCTGTCATAGCAAAGTTAACATGTGAAATGATCTAGGTTTTGATAAGATAATACACTGACCATCTGGTGAGAATGCTGCTGACTTGATGGAATGAATTTGTCCAGTAGATGGTCCAGCTGCCATCCCCCCATTTGAGATCTTCCACACACGAATTGTGTGATCATGTGAGCTTGAGACAATATGCTGGCCATCTGATGAGAATGCCACAGAACAGACAAGATTTATGTGGCCAGTAAATGGGCCTGCCACTGACTCCCCTGTAGTAGCATTCCACACCCAAATTGTCTGATCTCTTGAGCCTGAGACAATGTACTGGCCATCTGGAGAAAATGCCACAGAATAGACTCGACCCATATGCCCAATACAAGGGCCTGCCACTGCCTCTCCTGTTTTGGCATTCCACACACGAATTGTTTGATCATCTGAGCCTGAGACAATGCATTGGCCATCTGGTGAGAATGCTACAGCATAGATGCGGTCTGTGTGCCCAGTAAATGAGGCTGTCACTGTCTTTCCTGTCATGGTATTCCACATGCAAATTTTTTTACGCGAGCCTGAGATGATGTGCTGGCCATCTGGGGAGAATGCTACAGAGGTGATTGAACTGGTGCGTCCATCAATTGGGCCTGCCACTGTCTCTCCTGTTGTGGCATCCCACACACGAATTGTCTGATCACGTGAGCCTGAGACAATATGCTGGCCATCTGGTGAGAATGCCACAGAATAGACCAAATTTGTGTGGCCAATAAATGGGCCTGCCACTACTTCCCCTGTAGTAGTGTTCCACACACAAATTGTTTGATCCTCTGAGCCTGAGACAATACGTTGGCCATCTGGTGAGAATGCCACAGAATAGACTGAATCTGTGTGTCCTGTAAATGGGCCTGCCACTGTCTCTCCTGTTGTAGCATTCCACACATGAATTGTTTGATCATGAGAGCCTGAAACAATGTGATGGCCATCTGGTGAGAAGGCCACAGACCTGACCCAATTTGTGTGTCCAGTAAATGGACATACCACTTCCTCTCTTATAGTGGTGTTCCACAAACAGATTGTTTGATCCTCTGAGCCTGAGACAATGTGCTGGCCATCTGGTGAGAATGCCACAGACTCAACTGGATCTGTGTGCCCAATAAAAGGGCCTGCTACCATCTCTCCTGTTGTGGCATTCCACACACAAATTCTTCCATCATGTGAGCCTGAGACAATGTGCCGGCCATCTGGTGAGAATGCCACAGAGTAGACCCAATTTGTGTGGCCAGTGAATGGGCCCACCATGGTCTCTCCTGTCATAACATTCCATACACAAATTGTTAGATCCCGTGAGCCTGACACAATGCACTGGCCATCTGGTGAGAATGCCACAGAATTGACTGAACCTGTGTGTCCAGTAAAAGGACCTGCCTCCATCTCTCCTGTATTGATATTCCACACACAAATTGTTTGATCCTGTGAGCCTGAGACAATGTGTTGGCCATCTGGTGAAAATGCCACAGAATAGACTGAATTTGTGTGTCCTGTAAATGGACCTGCCACTGTCTCTCCTGTTATGGCATTCCACACACGAATTGTTCGATCCTCTGAGCCTGAGACAATGCACTGGCCATTTGGTGAGAATGCCACAGAGTGAACCATATGCATGTGTCCGGTGAATGGGCCTGCCACTGACTCTCCTGTTGTGGCACTCCACACATGAATTGTTTTGTCACGTGAACCTGAGACAATGTGCTTTCCATCTGGTGAGAATGCCACAGAAAAGACGTGACCTGTGTGCCCAGAACATGGACCCACTGCTGTCTCTCCAGTCATGGTGTTCCACACACGAATTTTTCCATCAGCTGAGCCTGAGATGATGTGTTGACCATCTGGTGACATTGCAACAGAATGGACATGACCCCCATTTGTTGAAATCACCAACTCCAATGGTGGCCAATGAGACAATCGGCCATGTTTCACATGTAAGATTTGAGGAAATGAGCTGGAATAATGTGCTGAGACAAGAGAGCAAGTTGGTGCAAATGGCAAAGCAGAAAGATAGACATGTGGTGCACTCTTTGTCATGGCCCCCCCAAAATACCGTACAAACATGGAGGTATCATTGACAAATGACCTGAATTCTTCTAACTCTGTCTGAAAAACCTGCTGCAATTGTGGCTATTAGTTCTTCACCTCCTCACTAAACCAACAATTGAATTACACTCACACCTTGATCTGAGGCCAACCACACATTCAGCACAGAGCATGCTGCCTGAGCAAGACCCATATAGTTCATCAAGCTAAGGGCCTCCAACCAAAAGAGAAGTTTTGTCTCAAAGAAAGTTTGAAGTTTTTCATACAGATCAACCTCAAAACTAATATGTTCCAGATGATTGTCCCAGAAACGACAGGCATAGAACAGAGCAGGTGGGATGTGTTTATCAACACGGGATTTAAGGTCTGCAACATCCCTGTTAGCAAGATAAGATGTTTTGAGACTACAAATGTTGAACTTGAGGCCATTGAGTAGTAGACCAAGACAGGAATGGGCCAATTGGCGGTGAGCATCATGAAAGTCAACACAAAATTCACCACTCTCTTTCTTTGTGAGGAAATCACGGAATGATGTGTGAAGAGGAGTGATGGGAAGGTTTTCATCAGATGAATTGACATTGCTCAACAAGGAGCCAAGACGATGAAGTAATATAACAACAGCACTACCATCATCATTGTCATCGCTGTCATCGTCATTGACACTGGCATGTCGTCGCAGAGTGGTCAGGGAGCAGATACTGAGGGGTTCAATCGAAGCAATGAGCTGTCCTACAACAGAGCGGAATAGGAGCCGTGCTTCTTGGTCTCTGAAGTATCCCTCAAGGAGATCTTTGTACAACTCGTCCAACGGGTCTTGTCCATCACAATTTGTACTGGCTTTTAGTAGATGGTTTATACACCTTTTCTTGCTAAAACCAAAGCGGCCGGGAGGATCTAGAATGAATTGACTCGCGATCGCTGCCCACTGAAACAATCCCTCCGCCTTCTGTGCTAGTGCGTAGCCGTAGATTCTAAATGTGTCTAATGGGAGCCTCTCCTGGAGAAAGACAAGAACATCGTCGTATATGTTAGCAGCCAGCTCGGAATCCTTCATGTGTTTGATCGTGACTGAAGGCGCTCCAACAAGCGCAGGCTCGATCCCATCCTCTGGTCTTGAGGTGACGAGCACACGGAAGTTCGATGGGAGTTTAATGAGATTTTTAGCGAGAAATGTGTGTAATCCCGTTCTACCAGTTGCATCCCCACTCTCATCCAAGGCATCGATCACGATGAGAATAGGGCCGACGATGCGCAGGTCCTTAAGCGGTTCCAGGATAAGGGATTGAAACAGGGTATCATAGTCACGTGTGCCAAGTCGAAGAGAGGAGTTGTCCTTCACGACCCTTCCAAGCGCGGTTTTAAACGAAGGATAGCGGTCAGCGAGATCGCGAGCAAGAGTCGTGAAGAGGTGATGAGGTTTGGATGTCTCCGTCCGCAAAAAGATAAACGACGATGTAAGACGATGCATTTTATCGAAGCGGCGTGCGATCTCATGCGCGATGGATGACTTTCCCGTGCCTGCTTGCCCGAAAAGAACGAGACAACGTTCGGAGGCTGGATCGTTCACCCAATTGGAAATGAAGTCCAGGAAGGCCGTGCGTGTTCCCCTAAGACAGCCCTTGTTGGGCGTGAATCGTGAGCCTGTCCCGTATGGGATTTCCCTGATCATCGCATCTAGCTCTGTAAAGACCCTCAGATCGATGACCCTCAAGGCATCGGGACTACGCACCGGCATCTGAGACTTGGTTGGATACCCACTTCAGCTGGGTGGCCATCCCGTCAAGGTGACTCGACATCTTGGCTGAAAGTATTCCCATGCCATCCAGAATTTGGAGTGCGGTTACCTCTGTGGTGATGGTTGCCTCATCTAAGAAAGCCTTTCGGAGTTCGAACAGGGCGGTGCGGAGGTCGTCGATTTTTTTGTCGACTCGTCTACCGGTATTCTTCAAGATTCGTTTCCCTAGAAAACACATGTTTACGTCGGCCACTGAAACGGAATAAAGGTTACTCACAGAATTTCGAATCCTTTGCGTACGATCGGATAAAGTCACAGCAATTACAGACGTGCTGCAACATGAGCGTAAGGATTTGTGCCTGCCTAGGAACAAGATTGATCGTTTTGAAAGTGTCTTCCTGGTTTGCGAAATCGAACGCATCGTGCACAGCGACAAGTAAAGTTCGGATGTTCTCGTCACGTTGAAACTGTTCTAGGAGGGTCTAAGCATCCAAAATAAGTATTTCATCTGACGACAGCACGAACATATTACCTTGGGGATCGCAAGAACTAGACCATATGCCATCTTTGCATACGGGCTCAGCTAAGGACGAAATTCGGCTCGAGGATTGGCAAAAATGAACATTGCGACGCACTTCTGCAACTGGGCCCAGAGTATCCATCACCCACTTGATCCTCGCAAGAATACCTTCCCATGTTTTCGAGATCTTAATTTTCGTCATAGCTTCTTGGGCGTCATGGAGAGCACTCTCAGTAGCTGGCATTCCCGCCCGTCGATCGGTCGCTGGCGGCATAGGGGGTTCTGGTGAGGCCATCCGTCGGATGTGAGAGTATTTCAGAGCCACTGGCAGTAGCAACGGTGGATCGAGTGGTGTCCCAGACGTCCTGGGTCACAGAGGATGTAACTTCTCTATGGGGCGACTCGTTGACTTCCGTCGATTAGGGATTAGCGGCGTTGATCGACAAGATCTGATGAAGATGTGTTCGGGTAGTACAGTAAGCGAGCTTGAGAATGCCAGTGAGACCGCTTGAGCGCCGGGCCGCGACCCCATCCGACCAGTATCCGACCCCAAGCAGTCGCGTCACGCGTGTCACATGTCCCACACGCGCATGTCACGCCCTGACCTTCCTCACTGGAAACAAAGGGATAGCCACTACGTGTACAACGTCGAAACTTGCGGCCTAACTTACACACGTGCGACCTGTAGTGCTGCTCAAGGCGCTACGTTAGACACGGAATATACACGGTTGTCGGTCATATGTACATTAATAGGACAGCAAGTACACGAGGGGGTACCCGTCTCATGCCTCCTCATCTTTGAGCTCAGCAGGTACTTGGAAGCCCGCCTTTTCGAACAGCTGACGCAGGCGGCCGTCCTCATGCATCGCGGCGATGTCGTCGGAGCCGCCTATGGAGATGCCGCGCAAAATCACGTTAGGAAAGGTGCTGCGCCCAGTGAGGCGTGTCAGCACCGCCTTGATGAAATCCCCGTCATCTGCGGATAGAGAGAGACCGCTCTTTCACCTCATTTGCGCGCCGAAAGGGGGTGGAGAGAACGCACCACGCAGGTCAACCTCGATGATCTTTGGGGGTGGGACGAGCTCGTAGCGTTCTATGAGGTCTTTTGCCCTTTTCGAATATCTACGAACCAAGCTCCATGTGAACAGAACGCCTCTCAGGCACAAGAGAACGTCACCCACGAGCAATACGTCTGTCAAGGGAAGAACCAAACCAAATCAGACAACAGGGTTCACCACGGGAGATCCCCAACAAACAACAGCAGGATTGGGAAGTTAGACGCACTTTGCTGAATACGATGAGCGGCGCCTCTGCATTGAGATGCTTCACACGCGAAGCCCAATCCGGCGTCGGCGAGGGGTCCCCGTCTGCATAGACGGAGAGGGCGAGTGGCCGCGTCGGGTCGGGTGCGTCGTGCTCGAGCCCCCCGTTCTGGTGCACGGCATAATAGAGCAGGCCCTGGATCTCGTCCACGGATGGGCGCATAAGCGCGGCGATGCTGGCGGGGGAGACGCGCCGGAGGCCCTGCAGCGCGGGGGGCAGTCCAAATAGATCGTGCGAGGAGGAGAAGAGGAAGAGGCAGAGGAGGGCGACGGCGAAGAGCGGGAAGAGGACACGCCGGCGGCGGAGGAACGGGGGGGGTCGGGGATCCAACCTCATGGGCGAAATTGTTGGCGGAGGGGGCGAGATGCGAACGCGGTCTTTGGCCCCGGGGGATCTGCCGCGCAGACGGGAGTTGTGGTGTGGGCTGGTCCCGCTGCTGAGCATTTTGTGATGAGAGGAAAGGTCTGGGGGCAGAAGAAGGAATACCCACGGGGTAGTGACGGATATATAAAGTGGAAACCGCAATCAGATACAGTATTGAGATGAAGTGGAATGGACGCTGAGAAAATTAAAAATCAATCAGTCCCTGCCAGGCTTTTTACCCTTCAAGTTGCAAGGCCGCCGCGGCAACCTACATGAGTTGCGACCTGCCTCTGGCGATGTGCTGTACAGTCTCGCACTGCCAATGCTGGCTAGACTGTGCGATGCGATGATCCGAAATATAATGTCGGTTATATAATACCTCTGTTGCCACGTCTTCGATGCTGCTGCGGAATCATACTATTACCGAACGGGGCCAGTGGATTACTGTAACAAACGCCCACCATTGGCCCGGTGGATGATATATGATATCTGAGTCACAAACTTCGAATTACGGACTTATGGCATCGCATAAGAAAGTTGAATATGTGATATTTGACATGGACGGTACGCCAAGTCAGCGTCTTCTAGTCTGAGCAGCTGACAATCGATCCACACAGGTTTGATGATCGACTCGGAGCGTGTCTACACAGATGTCACCAGTAACTAGAACAGCCTGTTCAACCGCAGCGACTCCCCATCCATTTAACCCGTCGCGCAGATGACATTCTTGCACAGTATGGTGCCAAGATGACATGGGAAATAAAGGCGGGCCTCATGGGAAAGCGTACGTGTGTCTCATGCGGACTCCTCTAAAATCAAAAGAACGTTTATCCTCTCCACTTTGATCTCACGGCAGCCGAACGTGCGGCGGCGGCGCATCTGCTCTCCTTCTTCCCGGACATCCCGCTCACGATTGACGACTACCTCACCCGGCGCACCGCCGCGCAGGACGCGGGCTGGCCGCACGTGCAGCTGCTGCCGGGCGTCGAGCGGCTCATCGCGCACCTCGTCGCGCACAGCGTACCCATCGCCATCGCCACCGGCTCCGTACGGCGCAACTACGAGCGCAAGACGGCGCACCTGCAGCACGTCTTTGCGCGCTTCGGGGGGCATGTCGTGTGCGCCGATGACGGCGCGAACCGCGGAAAACCATTCCCGGACGTATTCCTCGCGGCTGCGCGTGCGCTGGGACGCGCTGTCGGCCCTAACGAGGACGATGGCATGGCCGGGGTCGGAGAGGCTGAGCGCGCGGAGAGGGCGCGGGGACTGGTGTTTGAGGACGCGATTCCGGGCATGCAAGCGGGTAAACGTGCCGGGATGAGCGGTATGTTGTCTGTTCTCATCTTGCGCCGCACCCTGTTTGACCTGGAGTGTGAGCAGTAGTGTGGGTTCCTGACGAAAACCTGTTGAGCGTCGCGCGTGAACAGACTGTGGAGCAACCCGATCAGATTCTTCGTTCTCTGGAAAATTTTGTCCCGGAGGAATGGGGCCTACCTCCCTATACCACCACGGAACAGTCCGAAACAAAGGTGTAAACGCTGGCACGCATAGAGAACTTGCGGTATCCTGAGCGATTCACTCATGTAGTAACAGTTCAACTGTGGGCTGTCCGCGTTACTGTACAGAATATAGAACAAACTTATCAAGGATCTCTATGTGACTGAGGGTTGGCATGGTTGGAAGCGTCCACCGGATCAATTAAACTAACAGGATACTATAGCCACATGCTCCGAGTCTGAGTATTCACCGTACTGCCGAACAAATACCGAGAAGGTGGTCGCCGCGTCCGAGTCCGACGCAATCCATCCACCCTACTGTATCTTTGGCACACAGACTGACGATTACAGTAGAATTTCCATGGCCGACCTTACGCAAAGTGGCGTTCCTCTCACAGTGAATTCCATAGCTGCGCCACTGGCAAGCGAGGCATGGAAGCAGGCAAAACCCTCAAGTGGCGTACTGTATCTCCCAACCAATACCGGAATCGTCCACTGGCACGGATGAGTTTCGTATGTCCGAGCTCTTTCAGTTCTGATAGTCGAAACTTGCGACAATGATGGTGGCGGCCCGCGGCGTATTCCTCTCCTGTTTGGGACAATTCCCGTTTAGCATTTTACCTTCTACCAAAACTACCTCACTTGGCGTATCTCCTCTTCTGCAATGAAAAAACAGCTCACTGCACGATTATGCACCTGCGGGCGTGTTTGCACTCCGAGTCTTCAGTAGACTGTTGCGATGCGGAATGTCGTTCCTAGCTGCACTCGTATACTTCTGCATGCCACGCGGCGGGACCCTACGAACGAGAAATGTGGTTGGGTTTGCCGAGCCTGAGCCTACTGAGCGTACATGTGGATCGAAGTCTCGGATGCGATACTGATGCGATGCACATACGAGCCGCTCTCTGGCGGCAGTCTCACTTCTATCCGGATCTGGTACCCGTCTGAGCCTCTATCGCAATTCCGCCCTTCGATCATGGAAGACCTATCTATCTAGATTCTAGTGTCGGCGTGGGGGGCCGTTGAACTGCGATCTGTGCTCTATGATGGACCGAAGGTGCTACGCGGTCTTAGAGAGGTGGCGCCCCAGGCTAATGAGCGCTCAACTCGTGGGGTGCAGTAAGCCCAAGAGTAAGCCTTGCATTTGTCCCGAAGTCTCTTACACACCCGCTGCATACCCATGCCGTGGCGACCAGCTTTCCATGTACGAGTTGAAGAGGAGCAACTCATTGGTTTGGCATCACCGTCTGTCATCAATTCACTGCCTAGCCGCCTTTCCCCTGCTCACTACGTGGTAGAGGTGATGACACATGGGACGGAGATGAACGGCGAGAGCGACCGCCCCTGGGAATCAAACTTACGGGGTACCGCCTGCTCATCGTAGGCGTGATCTTGGTCTTTGGCGTCACTAAGGCGACATTGGCTTGCTATGGGCAGTCATCGGCACTGACGACGCTAGACTGGGTGGCAGGAACATCCTCGGCCCTCATGTACGGCCTTTCATAGCTTCGCTGCAGGGTGGGGTCACTCGGGGCTGACGGTACACAGGCTATACTGGGTTGGGCAGTTCGAGAGTCGGAGTGGGTGCCAGTCAAGGTGGCCATTCTTCTTCTATGTCGACTGGGCCCCTGAGATTCTAGAAGCCTTGAAAAGTGTAGAGATTCTATTTGGTGAGCACTGCGTCTATCTATCGTATAATAGACTGGTGGCGTGGTCCCGCTCTTACTACCCATTGCTTATCTTTATTAGCGCCAGTAGAACGTGTATTGTACTCCAACAAACTCAATGGACGTTATGCGCACTTGCAGGTTAGCAGACCCACAGGAGTCCGACCTGGGACATTCCTACATGTCAGAAACTGGTTATTCGATGGCGCTGTCGATCTACTCAGAAGACACCTACATCGGAACTACATGTCTCCGCTGACGATGGCCTTCTTATTTATCACGTTACCACTTCTAGAATCATCCTTTTTGTTTCTGGTTCCGTGACTTCCATATGCCGGACCCGTGTTGTATGTTAGGCATGGCCTTGTGTAACTGATTGATGAATGGCCGACTGCGTGTATGTTGATTGTGTGTTGATCTGAAATGGGTAACAGAGTCTGCCTAATAAATCATTTGGACCTGTGATGTGAAGTTGTGAACTGAACAGCTCCGGCTTCAAGCCACATGGTCTAATTCGTGGTCTTCCTCGCATCACTTTCCCAGCGGAATGGCGACTTTTGAACACCTCATCAATTCGTCGACATTGGACGTTGTCGTCCCGAATGTAGCTTTCGAGTTCCCGACGAAGGATACCGATCACGGCGCCTGGCTACACAAATTAGTCTCACAGGAAACCGAGCGCCAGCGAGCTTTCTTCGGTACTTCTCGAAAGTCTATTCCCTTTTGTTCGTTACTTATATACACTCGTCCTGTGTTGGTTAGACGAGTTCCTTGACTTTCTCCTTGTTCTTCGCTTGGAACAACCAGATGATGCGCCCTCCGACCCCGCACACCCGCCCCTTGCCCTCTTGTCCCTCCTCACTTGCATCCAAGTTTCTTACGACGCTACGTACATATCTCACTCACCCTCCCCCGCTCAACCGGCGCCTCGACTCGGCACTCCGCCACGCACTGTCTCTCTCAAGCCAGGGAACGGTGCTCTCCATCTCCCTCCCAACCTCTTTCCGCCGAATACCCCAAATCCTACACCCGTAACTACGGATCAGGACCGCCGGTATGTGCGCGCAGAGGGCATGACGCTTGTATCTGGGACGTGGGGGGAGGTGTCAGATCCTGCCAAGGCGAGGCTTTTCGAAGATCGGGACGCGTTTGCACTCCTGTGGGACGAGACGGCCGGTGTGTGGGTAGCAGTTTATCGGATGTGCATCAACGTCGGTGCGTAGTGGCCATTGTTTTCATACTGCGTCTTTTCACACTCTCCGTAGCGTTCTTGCGGCTACCCTCACGTGAACCATTGCTCTGTCTTACAGCCTCGATTACCGTGCGGGAGAAACCAGTGCCCATGACACCAGCCAGGAGCGTACTTGCAGCAATGCTTCTCGCAGCGGGGGGCCTTCCCAACTCCCCAGCGTCCGCAAGCACGGAGCCGTTCGCCAGCGCACAGGAGTACGACAAGTTTTATCATGGTCTGGATGAGGTTAACCTTCTTGAGGGGCTTTCTGCAGGTACGCACCCGTCCACCTCTACGTCCGCATCATACTCACCGAGCACAGCGCCGAGCTTCTCAAACGCTCTTCTCCCCCTCGCCTTGCCCAGCACCCGGATCGGCGCCAAGACACGCAAGCAAGACTTTGCTCTCCCGGCCTCTCCTCCGCCTTCTGTCGACCTATCCTCTACGACGCCAACCCTCGCCACCCGGGCCACGCTCCGCAAATCGTTTCGCCGCACTCTTCCCGTTGTCTCTTGCTTCCGCGTGCGCATGCGCACCGTGTTTGTCCCTTATATCTTGTTTGATGCTACCCACCCCGATGCCGCCCTCGACGATGCGCTCGCGGCTGGCCACGCAGAGCGCACCGTGATGCTCTGTGTTGAAATAGAGCATCCAGGACAAGCACCAGAGGGATTCTCTGTCAACGCAGTCGATGTCACCGTGGGCGGAGCAGGGGATGCGCGCGTGCGCCTTCTTCCGGGGGATGGCAAGTCTCCCCCGGAGTTGTTCCCGCTCCGCTTGAGCGCGTACGAACAGTACAATTTACTCTTTGCCGTCGAGTTGCTCAGCACCCCCATATCCGAAAAGGAAGCACTCCCCGGTGTGTCTGCGTCTTCTATGAGCGAGGAGCTACAACGTCCAGTCACCATCACCATTCGCGGGCAGCCATTCTCGAGCTCTCTCTCGCAAGGAAACGATGCCGGGGCGAGGGTCGTCGGTGGAAAGAAAGAGCTTTTGTTCCCGACGCAACCGTTTCCTTCGCGCTGGAACTGCGTGCTCGACCTCGCTCCGCAGCGAACACCAGCGGGTCAGACAGACAGCGAAGTGCTACCGGAACCCCCTTCGCCCTTCCCTGCTGCTACCCCGCGTATCCCATCGTACATCTCGGATAATAAGCCGGTCGCGCCGAATCTCGTCGCGGGTAGCAAGCGTTTCACTATGCCGTCCGGGCTGGTCCAGCGCTCTCCACGCTCGATGCTCACCCTCCGCTCATCGACAGGTGCACTCAGTGCCGGGGCCGGGGCCGTAGCTAGCAGTAGCGTGCCGTCGAGCCCGAGTCCGCTCTCCAAATTCGCATACATGCCGCCGAGCGTCGCAGCGGCGCTTTCGTCAGGTGCACCGCCTACGACGTACGCGCCACCAGCAAGCCCAGGCATCCCCCCGCCCGCGCCGCTGAATAAGATGCTGCCCATGCCGGAGGCGGACGAGGCGTTCGTGAACGGCGGAGGAGGCACGACTCCCCCGCCAGCGACCCCGGCGTACCCCGCTTATCCGAAGGGCTCGCCTCTGCCCGCTACGCCGCGCTTGCAGGGTCCGCTCGCGGCGTGGGGCGCGGCTAGCGTCCCGGGCGCAGCGATCGAGCCCCCGCGTGGCGGCGCGACGGCGCTGCTACTGTCCCGCGCACGCGTGCCGTCCTTGCCGCCGTCGCCGTCGCCTGCGAATGGGCCGTCCGCGACTGCAGTCCCGGAGCGCGAGCGCATCGTCGTGAGCGTCGGCATGCATGGCGGTGCCGATGCTGGTGCGCGCCGACTCGTGCCGCATGACGAGTTTGTGTTGGATGTGTTTGTGTTCAATCAGAGCGCGTGGACTCGGCGGTTCGAAGTGAGCGTGTGGGAGCGCAGGCGCAGGCGGCAGGGCCATGCGCACGGGGCTGGACCAGGGATCGTGCCACTTGAGAGTCGCGTGCGCGTCGGGTGCGTCGGGTGTTCCCCTTTTCCTTTTCTGTTTTTCCTGCACCGCTGGCTGACTGCCTGCCCTTTGCTGATGACAGACCGTTGCGGCCGGCCACGTGCCAGTCTGTGCGCATGTCGTTTCTCGCGCTTGCGCCGGGCGTGCATACGATCGAGGCGCTGACGCTCACGGACATCGAGACGCAGCACGCGCTTACGTTGAGGTTGGCAGGCATCTCCCCAGTTGCGTTGCATTCGTCGTGACTTACACTTGATTTTCAGGACTTCGATGGACGTCGTCGTACATGAGACAAGTGTACCGAGCTAGCGTGCTCTATCGGCGTGGGCGGCGTCTCCGGATGTTGAATACATTGCGCAAATATGAGTACGACCATGAGCGCGATGTAAATGTGGTGGTCGCCCAGCTTGTCTGACCCGACTAGCTGGGAGAAAACACGCCAAGTGCTACTTACTGGATCTCCACTGGCAGCAGGGCAAAGTAGACGGGGCTTAGTAGAACACCTCGAGGCTCTGTCATCTAAAGTGGTGTCGTGATTGTTGTATGTTAGCGTGGATTCCTTATTCACTTTTGTTTTTCACTTGCAGTGTCATTGTTAGTTCTCATTTCTCAATCACAGTGTTCTCCTCACTTTTCAATCATGTTATTTTTGCTCGTGTTTTCAGATCGGAATACACATACTATAACTACATTATATATCAGGTAATGGCCCTTCAGCTTGTGTGTTCTTGTGTGCTGAGGGAGTAGTTCCAGTAGTACCTAGGTGCTAATACAAGTTGCCCAACTCTGCCCATGTACAAAAGTAGAGAGATCCATGCGGGTTTCATATTTGCCAGCAACCCAGATATTACCTGGACGATGGAGGTGTGCCCTATGTGTGTCTGGGATGCACACCAGGAGTTCACCTTTAGTACCACATATCCAGCCCTCCTTATCAATCACAGAGTAGTCAGTGAAATCAACATGGCTTGTAGTCTCAGTATTTCCTGTTGAAGCAACCAATATATGCATTAATTCATGTATGGATGAGATAATCAATGATTCAATGCACTGACCATCTAGTGAGAGTACCACAGACTTGACTAAATCCGTGCATCCAGCAGATGGCCTAGCCATGACTCCAGTTGAGATATTCCACATACGCATTGTTTGATCAGAAGAGCCTGAGATGATGTGCTGGCCATCTGGTGAGAATGCCACAGACCTGACTGAATCTGTGTGCCCAGTGAATGGACCTGCTTCCATCTCTCCTGTAGTGGCATTCCAAATACAAACTGCTCCATCATCTGAGCCTGAGACAATGTGCTGACCATCTGGCGAGAATGCCACAGACAAGACTGACTCTGTGCACTCAGTGAATTGACCTGCCTCCATCTCTCCTGTAGTGGTGTTCCAAATACGAATTGTTTCATCATCTGAGCCTGAGACAATATGCTGGCCATCTGGCGAGAATGCCACAGACTGGACCTTAGATTCATGTCCAATGAATGGACTTGCCTCTGTCTCTCCCATAGTCGCAGTGGCATTCCAAACACGAATTGTTCTATCAGAAGAGCTGGAGACAATGTACTGGCCATCTGGTGAGAATGCCACAGACAAGACTGAATCTGTGTGGCCAGTAAATGGACCCATCTTCATCTCTCCTGTAGTTGCATTCCAAATACGAATTGTTTCATCTTCTGAGCCTGAGGTAATGAGCTGGCCATTTGGTGAGAAGGCCACAGACAAGATGGAATCCATGTGCCCAATAAATGGACCTGCCTCCACTTCTCCTGTAGTGGCATTCCAAACACAAATTGTTTGATCATCTGAGCCTGAGGCAATGTGCTGCCCATCTGGTGAGAATGCCACAGATAAGACTGGTTCCATGTGCCCAGTAAATGGGCCTGTCTCCACCTCTCCTGTAGCAGCACTCCAAACACGGATTGTTTGATCATCTGAGCCTGAGACAATGTGCCGTCCATCTGGTGAGAATGCCACAGACCTGACCCAATCTGTGTGCCCAGTAAAAGGACCTGTCTCTGTTTCTCCTGTAGTGGCATTCCAAACACGAATTGATTCATCATATGAGCCTGAGATGATACGCTGGCCATCTGGTGAGAATGCCACAGACCAGACCTTAGATGTGTGCCCAGTAAATGGGCCAGCCTCCATTACTCCTGTAGTGGTGTTCCAAATACGAATTGTTTCATCATCTGAGCCTGAGATGATACGCTGGCCATCTGGTGAGAAGGCCACAGACCTGATAACATCTGTGTGTCCGATAAAGGGAACTGCCTCCATATCTCCTTTAGTGGTGTCCCAAATACGAATTGTTCGATCAGAAGAGCCTGAGATGATGTACTGGCCATCTGGCGAGAATGCCACAGACCTGATCCTATCTGTGTGCCCAGCAAATGGACCCATCTCCATCTCTCCTGTGGTGCTGTTCCAAACACGAATCATTCGATCAGAAGAGCCTGAGACAATGTACTGGCCATTTGATGAGAATGCCACAGACAAGACTGCATCTGTGTGCCCAATAAATGGACCTGCCTCCATCTTGCTCATACTGGCATTCCAAACACGAATTGTTCGATCAGAAGAGCCTGAGACAATGTACTGGCCATCTGGTGAGAATGCCACAGACCTGACCAAATCTGTGTGCCCAATCAATGGACCTGCTTCCATCTTTCCTGTAGTGGCATTCCAAACACAGATTGTTCGATCAGAAGAGCCTGAGACAATGCGCTGGCCATCTGGCGATAATGCCACAGACCGGACCAAATCCATGTGCCCAGTAAATGGACCTATCTCCATCTCTCCTGTAGTGGCATTCCAGACACGAATTGTGTGATCAGAAGCACCTGAGATAATGTGCCGGCCATCGGGAGAAATTGCAATAGACCGGACCTCACCCCCAACATTTGGGATTACCATCTCCGATGATGGCCAATGAGACAATCGTCCACGCTCCACATGTAGGATTTGTGGGAATGAGCTGGAATAAAGTGCAGAGACTAGAGACTGAGTTGGTGCAAATGGTAGAGCAGAAAGATAGACATGTGGAGCACTCTTTGCAATGGTCATCCCGAAATACCGTACAAATGCAGAGGCATCATCAACAAGTGACCTGAATTTCTCTAGTTCTGTCTGAGAAACCTGTTGAAATTGTACCTATTAGTTGTTTGGCTTCCTCATTGAAACAACAATTATACTCACACCTTGACCAGATGCCAACCACACCTTCAAAGCCGAGCACGCTGCCGACGCAAGACCCACATTGCTCGTCAAGCTAAGAGCCTCCAACCAAAAAAGAAATTTCTCCTCAAAGAAAGTTCGAAGTTTTCCGAACAGATCGGTCTCGAAAGCAATACGCTTCAAATGATTATCCCAGAAACGACAGGCATACAACAAAGCAGGCGGGATGTGTTTATCAACACGGGTTTTAAGGTCCTTGATGTCTTTGTTGGCCAGATACGATGTTTCGAGATTGCAGATGTTGAATTTGAGGTCACTGAGCAGTAGACCGAGACAGGAATCGGTCATTTGACAGTGAGCGTCTCGAAGGCCGACACAAAAATTTTCACCGCTCTTCTCTTTATTTGTAAGGAAATCACGGAATGACGTGTGGAGAAGAATGATGGGAAGGTCTTCATCAGATGAATTGACATTACTCAACAATGAGCTAAGGCGACGGAGCATTATCACAATGGCATCACCGGAGGGCCCAGGGGAGGAGGCGTGTCGTCGAAGAGTGGTCAGGGAGCGGATACTGAGGAATTCAATTGAAGTGATGAGTTGTCCCACAACTGAGCGAAAAAGTAGCCGTGATTCCTCGTGCGTGAAGTATCCTTCAAGGACTTCTTTGTATATCTTGTCCAAAGGATCCTGTCCGTGGTGATCGACGGTCAGTTTCAAAAGATGATTTATGCACCGTATCTTGTCGAAGCCAAAGGAGTCGGGAGGGTCTAAGATGTATCCACACGCGACCGCCGCCCACTGAAACAGACCCTCTGCCCTTTTTGCCAACGCGTCGCCATAGTTTTCGAACTCGTCTGATGGGAGTTTCTCCTTAAAAAATGTGAGAATATCGACATTGGTCATAGCAGCGAGCTCGGAATCGTCCATCCGTGTGACCCTGACTGACGGCGCTCCAACTAGCGCAAACTCGATGCCATTATCTGGTCTCGAGGTGATGAGCACACGGAAGTTCGATGGGAGTCTGATGAGGTTTTTGGCGAGGAATGTGTGTAATCCCGTTCTACCAGCCGCGTCCCCACTCTCGTCCAGGGCATCGATTACGAGGAGAATAGGTCCGACAATACACAGGCCCTTAATTGGTTCCAGGATAAGGGATTGAAATAGGGTATCGTAGTCGCGTGTGCCAGTTCGAAGAGAGGAGTTGTCCTTCACGACCCTTCCAAGCGCGGTTTTAAACGAAGGATAGCGGTCAGCGAGATCGCGAGCAAGAGTCGTGAAGAGGTGATGAGGTTTGGATGTCTCCGTCCGCAAAAAGATAAACGACGATGTAAGACGATGCATTTTGTCGAAGCGACGTGCGATCTCGTGAGCTATGGATGACTTTCCCGTGCCAGCTTGCCCGAAAAGAACGAGACAACGCTCGGAAGCGGGATCATTCACCCAATTGGAAATGAAGTCCAGGAAGGCCGTGCGTGTTCTCGTAAGACAGCCCTTGTCGGGTGTAAATCGCGAGTCTGTCCCGTACGGGATATCTCTGATCGTAGCATCCAGCTCTGTGACAAGCTTCAGATCGATAACGCTCAAAGTATCAGGACTACGTACCGACGTCTGAGACTTGGCTAGACACCCTCTCCAGCTGAGTAGCCATCCCGTCAAGCTGAGTTAAAACCCTGCCGACATCGACCGAAATTATTCCCACGTCGTCCAGAATTTGGAGTGCGGTTATCTGTACGGCGATGGCACCCTCGTCCAAGAAAGATTTGCGGAGTTCGAGGAGGGTAGTGCGGAAGTCCTCGACTTTTTTGTCGACTTGGCTAGTCACGGTATTCTTCAAAATTCGTTTCCCTGAACCACATTTTAGGTCGGCCACTGAAACGGGTACTGGTTACGTACAAAATTCCGAATCCTTTGCGTACGATTGAATAAAGTCACAGTAATTGCAGACATGTTGCAACATGAGCACAAGGACTTGTGCCTGTCGGGGAACACGGTTGATAGTATTTTTGAAAGCGTCTTCCCGGTTTGTGAAATCAAACGCATCGCGCATGGCCTCAAGTAAGGTTCGGATGTTGCCGTCACGTTGAAACTGTGCTAGACCGATCTAGCATCCGACATAAGTATTCCAATCCGACAATAGCACAAAAATATCACCTTGGGGATAGCAGAAAGTAGACCATATGCCATCTGTGCATACGGGTTCAACTGAAGGCGAGATTCGGTTCAGTCGAGAATGATTGGCAAAAAGACATTCCGACGCACTTCTGCAACTGGGCTCAGAGTATCCATCACCCACCCGACCGCCTCAAGAGCACCTTCCCATGTTTTCGAGAGGCTGATTGACGTCATAGCTTCGATGGCGTCATGGAGAGCATTCTCGGGAGGGTGATTAATCAGAATGACCGTCAAGTAGAGCATGACCGGCTGGATCGACTGTCCAGCCTGTCTGTCGGCGTTGGTGAGGTCAAAATGAACTTCTACAATCAAGATGTTCAGCTAGTCGAACAAGCAAGGTTTCTAACAAGTTACGAACCACCTTGGGATTTAACAGGTATCGACATCTGATGCGTTCCGATAACGAGATCAGGGCGAAAATACTGCTTCTCATAGAGACACAGTGTAAGCTGTGAAGACCATGGTGTAGAACTGAACCGAACTTTTAGCCGAAATATAAAGATTACAGAAGGAAAGTCCTACAAGGCACCAAGCATCTGGTTCCAGTGCACCGTCTGTCCATCAATCTGGACGCTTTTCGTCTTCTTTATCGTAGACTGGTCAGTTACAGTGACAAAGAACTGCCTCTTCGGGCCGATCCGTTTCTTGATATGTGGAAGGTTATGTGCCCGGAGGACTAACCAAGGGAATAAGCCATCAACCAGTTAGGATTCAAGTAGGTACAGTACATACCAGTCACCTCAACACGTGCTAGTAGCTGGGATGGGCTTTTCTGCGATTCAGCGACTTGAGTGCTGTCCAAGGACGACTCTTGAGCGAGCATCGCACAAAAGGAACCGATCGACATACCCTCTTCCTGAATTTTGCGATTCTACTGGTAAAGGAGCCGGGCTGGCCAGGTAGTAGTGGGTTACTATCAGGATACTCACGGACGAACGGCCATTTACGCACGAGTTCAAGAGCATTTGTCCGTGCTCTACATCTTGTGCAGCGGCCATACTGGATAGAAGTCTGTTTTGGGGGTTGGTTTGGGGTTTGGGGTGAGCGTGCCGCGATTCGAGCGTTTATGTTTACCTGTCCGCAATGGCTCCGCATGACATGATTGCGCCTTGATACCGGTGACAGCCGTTCTCACTGGCTGTACTGCCTGAGAAAGTTACATTAATGCCCACCCATGCTGTAGCTTTCCGAGTGCTTGTCCAGGCTGGGAACAACAGATACCGTACTGCCAGTTCAAGTTTCGGTTGGCGTGGTTATGATTGATGACCGTTGCGTAACGGCCTTCCGTTGCCGAATTCAAGTTGGTCCAGACCGTGACTCGGACTTGGGAGTAGTATCGTTGGGAGGGCTAGTTTGTCTTTTCCTCTTGCTTTTCCTTGTCATATTCACGACTTTTTTTATTCACGAAAAGCTGCAGCCCTTACTAGCGACTACTTGGTGTGGTCCAGTCGGAATGTCAGCCTTATCATTACTCACAGCTGTTCTGCCCGTATTCTTCCAGTGCTTGGTGCACTTTAGATACAAGGTCAGAGCTTGGTTGACTCCGCGGCTGCTTACTATATAATTCAGGGTGCTGCAGGTGTGGCATGCAAACTTTCACTGGCAAGTTACTCTAGTGCTCTAGTATGCGAAACTTGTGATGTGAACTGAACACTTTTCGTTCTTTGCTTGGAGCAACTGGATGATGGACCCTCCAGACCCACGCAACGCCCCTTGCCCTCCTATCCCTCCTCACTCGCATGCAAGTTTGTTACGTTGCCAAGTACATATCTCCCGCTCCGCTCAATCCGTGCCCCGACTCGGCACTCCGCCACGCACTCTCTCTCTCAAGCCAAACCCAGGGAATGGTGTTCTCCGTCTCCCTCCTACCGAATACCCCAAATTCTGCACCCGTAACCACGGAACAGGACCACCGATATGTGCGCGCCGAGGGCATGACGCTTGTATCTGGGGCGTGGTGTCAGATCCCGCCAAAGACGTTTCGAAGATCGGGGCGCGTTTTCTCTCCTGTGGGGCGAGACGGCTAGTGTATGGGTTGCAGTTTATCGGCGACATGAATGAATGCGTTACAGATGCTCAATCAACTTCGTGACAACACCACGAAAAGAAGGGTGCCAGATAAACCGGTAGCACTCTTATCTATGATAATAGCCGCCCTATACTTTGTACCCCTACTCTACTTTGAAGATGCAATATTGTACACTTGACGTTAAATGGTCTGAGATAGCAATCAAGCGATTGTATAACGTCTATAAACCACGGCGCCGACGTGTACGTTTCGCAGTCGTATTTCAACCCCTGCGCGAGCTCGCGCCAAGCCCCAATTTCGTGGTTTTGATTACCCCCAACAGCGGGACGTCCAATCCAACGCCGCCGACTGTACCGATCCGACTGCCCTCTGCCCATCCCATGGCCGACAACATCTGGAATCCAACATTCGACCCGTCTATCTTTGGTGCAGCCTAAACCAACAAGTAATGATATCAGCACAGTGATTTCGCGAGCCGAGCGTCTGGGGAAAACGTACCCCGCCTACGACTTCGCCATCACGGGGGCGGATCTTATCGGCCTTGCCCCCCGCCTTTCCCTTGCCCTTGCCATGCGCAGCGGGCGCGGGCGCGGGCTTCCCCAAAATCCGCGAGACCTTTCTCTCGTCGACCCGCACGCCACTCAGCGTCGTCTTAAGGAGCTTGGTATAGCGCGCGGCGCCGTTGCCCTCGCTCTTGCTCTTCAGATTAAAGGCATGCGCAAGCTCATGAACCGACTTGCGCACGTGTTGCATCATCGGAGGGAGTGAGAGTGTGGGAGCGCTCTCGAGGTCCCCCACGAAGTGCCGCATGTGCTCGACGACTGTCTCCAGATCGACGGGCGCCGCCGCTGCCGCTGCTTGTCGGGCATTGCGCGCCTTTTTGCCTTTCTTCTTCTTCGTGGGCGTAAATGGTTCCGCGGCTGCGATTCGCTCTAGCTCGCGCAGACGCTTGCGCTCGGCTTTCTTCGCGCGGTCACGCTCCCATTGATCGTGGAGTTCCGCAGGGACGTGCTTGTCCCTCTTGCGTTCTGTGTAGCAAAAATAAAGACGCACGATGATGAGCGGGCAAGACTCCTGTTACGAATGTATGTAACGTACTCGGTGAACTGTCGATAAACTCGTTGAGGTCGATCTTGCCGTTGCTGATCGCTCGGAAGAGGCGGTTTCTCTGCTTGCGATCCTTAGCGCGCAGGATATTGTCGTTTTCATCAAG
>QFDV01003695.1:0-39760 GCA_003315845.1 Lactarius trivialis
CTTTTTCTCTTCGTCGACACACCCAAAAATACGCCCCCAAGGACTATGCCATTTCGATCGCGACGATTCACCACCTGGCGACAGACGAACGTCGGGTGACAGCCGTGAAGGTTCGGTCTACGAAAAATATCACCCTCAAATCTTTAGTAACAAGTAATGACCCAGAGACTACTAGAGTCCGTCTCCCCAGGACACGGCCGTGTTCTAATCTACGTCTGGGCTATTGAGCAAGATGAATGCTCTAAAAGGATTGTTCCGGTACCCGGCAGAGAGCCAGGAATACATACGGATGTAGATGGTGAACCGAGCAAAAGCGGTCAAGATGTCTTCGTACCCTGGTCTCTTTCTACGGGTAGAACCCGTTCAGAGGCACCCAAGATAGATGAAGCGGCTGGGAATGTACCGGAGACAACGCCAGAGGTTATCCAGCGTTACTATCACATGTTTGCCAAAGGAGAACTTGGCCAGTTGGTACAAGTCGCTACTCAGAAGATGGGACTGAAAGTTGGCCCTCCACCCATGAACCAGGTTGAAGGAGTTAATGCTGACGGGATCGAGGTTGTCGCAAGTGGTTGGGAGCGATCAAATTATTATATCGAGTTGCGGAGATGGCGAAGATAAAATGACAATTGGCAGCAGACAGCGAGCGTATTGTGTGATTGGGATAGACCCCCAAGAAGTAAGGAGGGCATGTCTACAAAACTTTTTGTTACAGGAGTATTGTACGAGCTGGTGCAAACGGAATCACTCGCTCGCTGCCATGACTATGAAACAAGGCGATTAAAGGGGGATCACAGATAAGAGGGAAGATATACACACTTGCGTTGATAAGATCCCCTCCACTTTCCTTTAACACCCTCACGGCCTTTGCTCGTGAACAGTTGACTTGCGCCATGACGAGCTCTATGTCCTTGGGGTCGACACCACTCTCGTCAACGGGCCCGTCGTCCTCGAGTGCCTCCAGTTCAGGGACTTCGTCGTCGTTGTCAGCGCCTTTCCCAGCTCCTGAGTTCTCGAGACTGGTTGCGCCACCTCCCCCACCCGCTGCTAATTGCTGCGCCGCGCTCAATTGAGCTTGAGCATTCATATCTTCCATCTACTCAAAGACATATATGTTAAGCTCAAGCAATGAGTCGCCAGGGAGAACGAACCTTGGCTTCGCCGAAAACAATATACGTATCACTATTTTGCGACTTGTACACTTCGGGAGTCGCGATCACAAACAGGAGCTGCTCATATTCCATGAACGACTTGCGTATCAAGTAGAAGCTCCGACGTACATTTTTTGGCCGCCTAAGAGTGACGCGAGTAATACCAGGAACCTTCTTGAGACCCAAACCGAGGAGCGCCTTTCTCGCCTTACGCTCAGAACGTGACTGAATCTTGTCAAGGGCTGCAGCAGAAGTAGGGTCCTCTTCGTGATCATGATCATGATCGTGGTCGTGGTCGTGGTCATGGTCGTGACCCTCGTGGTCCGAGTGGTCGGAGGCAACCTCTTCGATGGTGGCAGACATCTGTGCAATGACCAAAGACGCGTCAGTATGAATTCATCGCGACTGTTGGCTACCCATCCACCCAATTCAACAAAGCTCATCTACAAATTTCTTTCCGAAAGAGTGTCTCAAACAGACATCCTGACTTACTTATAGATTTTCGACGTTAAAATCTACACACGTCGTCGGCGATGTTGGAGATCGATGGTGAGTTGGACACTGCGACGACGGCTGACTAAGCAGAACCGAGGCAGGGGCAATGACGTAATGTGCAAAACACACACACGAGCATCGACTGTTTCCTTGATTCCTTGATTCATCACCGGATCACCACTTAGACGATGGATTTCCTTACACGCCTGCAAGTACAGTAGGATTCATATAGTCCACCGAATCCTGCGCCACACGCGCCACCAGTCCTGCATCCCTCAAACATAGTTGTTTAGTATTTGTACTGTAGTTTTTGAGCCCTCATTTATTAGTGTCAAGATGCGCCCGGCTCAGACAAATACCCGCAAGGATAGCAGCGGTCTCCGGGTGAAAAGCAGATGGGTGCAGGGTTCATACGTGAACCGTACTACGCGCCCCTGTCGCCCAGGCCTGTGTGCTCCATGTGGTACTGATAACCTCCAGAAAAAGATATCAGAAACCAAAGTTGACCATGCTCACTTGAGAACCTCGAATCCGCGATCGGGATCTGTATTTGCATCGCGTGCCTCACGCTAATTTCAGTTCACGTGATGCGCCTGCACACGACACGAACGACATTTGGAGCTTCTTCCTAGGCTTCCTAGGCTTGACTCCTCCCGCTTTCATCTTGTGGTCCGCCGTGATGTCTAGTCGCAAACAGATCACCCAGCCTAATCGTCGTCAGGAAAGTGTTTCTAATCTTGCCTATGACCTCGCACTTCTCCTCTTTCGTGGCATCATCAACATATTCTTCCGGGAAGTTCGTCCCCGTGGCGCCTTCAACATCCCCCGCGACGGTCCTGTAATCTTTGTCGGTGCTCCCCACAGTAATCAAGTGCGATTGTTGATATCCACAGGATGAGACGTTCCGTTGACCCTGTCGGGGACTTGTAGTTTCTCGATCTTCTGCTTGCGTTGCAGGTCTATCGTGAGACGGGGCGGCGACCTGCTTTCTTAGTTGCTGCAAAAAGCATGAAGCGGAGGGTTGTAGGATTCCTTGCCAAATCGTTGTCAAGTAGTACGCATACATTTCACCAGCTCATTATCTCAGGTCTGACTCTATATCAGTCCCCGTCGCCCGTGCCGTAGACGACGCTAAAGCAGGCACCGGCAAGGTGCATCTGTCTCTCGACGATCCATGTCTCGTCCTCGGGGAAAGTACCAAGTTCCTCGAAGAGTTGAAGCCAAAGATGCAGATCATGTTATCAAAGGTCGTCAATTCTTCTGTTGCTGAAGTCACCCAGGTCATTTCGGATACACAACTCAGAATAAAAACCGAATTCCACAGCGATACGGAGAAGTGCACGAAACTTGTCCGAGAAAAAGTGGAAGAGGCGAAGTCACAAGGCATCGATGGCCTGACTTTCAAAGCACTTCCTTATGTTGATCAGAACGAAATGTATCGGCATGTGTACCAGCGGCTACATGAGGGAGGTTGCATTGCAATCTACCCAGAAGGTAAGCAATCTTCTCAAAGCGCGACGTTTTTGGAGCTTAATTGCGATCTAGGTGGCAGTCACGATAGAACAGATCTCTTACCCCTGAAGGCCGGTTTTTCAGTGATGGCCTTGGGTGCAATGTCAAGCGACCCAGATGTGAAAGTAAAGATAGTTCCTGTTGGATTGTCGTACTTTCATGCCCACCGCTTCCGGTCACGTGCGGTCGTCGAATTCGGACCTCCTCTAGACGTTGCCCCCGAACTAGTCGAAAAATTCAAAAATGGAGAGTCGTCTGGAAAGCGCGAAGCGGTATCCAAGCTTCTTGACCAGGTCTTTGATGCCCTTAAGGCCGTGACCGTGCGCGCACCTGATTATGATACCCTCATGGTGCGCAGTGTAGCAGAGAGCACTGTGTTCATAAGTTAACTACTTTTTTTTGCAGCTCATTCAAGCCGCACGGCGACTCTACCAACCACCTGGACAACACCTGACCCTGGGTCAAGTTGTGGAACTAAACAAGCGCTTTCTACTTGCCTACAGTCACTTCAAGGATGAACCCCGCATTCAAGCGCTTCGCGAAAAGGTCTTGAAGTATAACCGTTTGCTTCGAGATTTAGGCTTGCGAGACCATCAGGTATGACCCCTCCATGTATGCTTCATGGATTTTAAAGACTTGGATCAGGTACCTAGGGCTCAGAAAGCGAGCTGGAAGACGTTCGGGCTTCTGGTTTACCGTATCATTCTCCTGTGCGTCTGGGCTGTTTTTTCATTGCCAGGAGTGGTTCTGCATGCGCCCATCTTTGTAACGGCGTCAATTGTATCCAAAACTAAAGCCAAAGGTAACGGAACATTATATAATGTCGCGCAAGATCTCATATGCGTAAAGAGGCTCTCGCTGCATCGGTGGTAAAGGTCGCGGGACGCGACGTCCTTGCAACGTGGAAGGTTCTGATTTCACTAGTCATGGCCCCGGCTCTCTATACATTTTATGCATTCGTCGCGACCATCGTCTCCTTCGAAGCAGATGTCCCATTCGATTGGATTCTCTGGACTCCATTCCTCACGCTGCTTGCTCTGCCATGCATTGGTTATGCAGCTCTCAAGTTCGGCGAAGCGGGGGTGGACGTACTCAAGTTTGTCACCTTATTGGTAAACCCTATCAGTTGGCTAAGTTGCTTCGTAGGTCGCTTGGCCCTCTGATCATCGCCCTCATACCCGGAAAGCATCGGTACTTGGAACACTTAAAGCAAGTCCGGCAGGAGTTAGCCAAGGAGCTTGGCGAAGCTATCGACGAGTTTGGTCCTCAAATTTGGGGGGACTTCGATAAGGTACTAGTTTGGCGAAGTGCGGAGCGACCTGGAACGCTGACTACTCTCGTCAGCATCGAATTCTTATCCCGTCCGCAAGCGTGCCTCCGTCGTCTGGTAAACCGGGGTTATGGCGACGAAAGAGCGGAGCGGGCGCTGTGGACGCGCAGGGCAACCTACTTTCTCATCCTATGGTATGTGCATATGATGTCCATGTGACGAGACTCATCGTATTGTGATAAGACTTGGTTGGACGAACGTTTGTTTGGTTGGAGTGTCAGTGTAGAGGCAAGTCGTGAAGTCAGCCGAGCAGGGTCTCCGCGAGGCTCAGATGATGAAGATGGTGGAGACTATGACGATTTACTGAAGGGGTTGCAACCTGAGGGAACATCTTCCAAAATACAGAGTCGGCGCGGGTCGTACGCCGACTTACAGAAGCTACGAGCGATAGGAAGGGGTCATTAACGGTATAAACCTAGTTTTGTTTTTTCGTCTAGGATGTATCACGTGCAGCGTAGACGGATTGGATTGGACAGGATTGGCAGCTTGAACGAATGGTCCATTTATGTCTGCGTCCACGACAGAGCTCTCGCGCCAACTACGTCTCTATCTCGAGAGATCTCCTCAGGCCTTGTCCGCGCCAGATGTTTACGCTCTTGTCGATACCTTTGTTTCTGATTGCACCGCGTCGGAGGAGCCGGAGGTCTCTGTGCAAACCCTCGAGGATGACTTGCAAATGATCCGAGATACGCTTGACCTCAGCGAATGTGCGCAGACCGAGACCCTCCTGTCCGTGCTGGCCCATCTAGAGCCAGTACTTTCATCCACATCTCTCATTTCTACCTGGTTTGATCTCGTGTTACGGCCCGCTTTGCGCGAGCCAAGCTTGTCCCACTGTGCAATTACCCAAGCGAAGGACCTTGTCGCTGTGGCTCTCGAAAAGCCCGATCATATGCACCCAGAAATACAAGGCGAATTTCGAAGAAGGATATTAGACCTTTACCTCTTGGACGCATTTAACGAGGCATCTGTTGAAGATGCGCTTGAGTGGGCGGGCCTGCCGAAGGAACAGCGCGATCAGTGGAACATCTGGAGGGGAAATCTTGAGGATATTCTTGTCGTTTTTGGCATGGACCAACCAGAGGTACCCTTCCTATTATATTGCATAACTCTCTTGATGTCAAAAGTGGTTCGGCTGTGCAGGCGTTCCTATTGCAGATTTTCCACTGTTTTGCTTCGCCCTCCTCGCGTCTGCAACTATTTGGCCTGCTGAACCGCTACACGGCAGAGCCGCTCTTCGAACAGCATGGATGTGTCCTGGCCACCCATCCCCTCATGTTGTCTGTTCTCACCTCACTCTTGGTCGACAATTCCACGACCGCCTGTACGATTGGCCTTACCATGCTCACTAAACTATTGCCCATCTTTGCAGTCCAGGATTGTGGGTCTCTAAAGGGCATGCTTCCCCAGCTCTTTGCAATCCTTGCCCGCATTCTTTGCTGGCGCGAGCGTGGACCGCTTCCCACACCACTCCCCGGAGGTGTTGGATCTGATGAGGACAATAGTGCCACTGAGGGAAACTATTCGGAACAAGCTATCGAGGGTAGCCGTGTTTTGGATGCGAACCCAGATCTTCAATGGGAACGGCTTGAATCATCGTTCGATTCGACGGCGGCCCCTGCGCCTTCTCCTCGTCAATACTTCACTTTCCTATATTACCTTTTCCCGTGCAACCTCATCGCATTTCTACACAACCCTGTTGGATACCTAACAGACAGACATGTTGAAAGACCTTATGCTGTAGACTGGGAGGACGTACTAGACCACGAACAAATTAAAACAAAGAGCGAGGTGCATTTTCCATTTCGTTAAATATGAAGCCAAATCAGCTGACACTTGCCTGTGGCCAGTTCCTACTCAGGCAACACGTCACTCACCCACGACTCGTCTGGTACAACGCAGAAACCGAGATCAGCAACCGCGAACTCTACTCTCAGTCCGACACGGCTAAGATCGTCGCAGAATGCCTGTTGCTTGAACTTCGCAATTTACACCCGGAATGGCAAGACAGTAGTAGTACTGTTCCCGAGGCAGTCACCGTCACGGAGACGAAACACGATGCTGTGGCCCCACCGCCGTTGTCAGTCGATCTAAGTGATTCTGCCTTAGGGTCTATAAATTCGACCCCCCCGATGCGTACGACCGAGCTACGAAATAAGCCACGAGTCTCACTCCAGGACATGGTCAACACGTCTATTGCACTGAAATCGCATCTAGATGTCGACATTGTCGACCCGACACCTATTTGGCCATATGCGCTCTTCCCTTCAGAACCTACCAGCAATAGTTCTGGGAAGCCGGATCCGGAAAGCAACGTCGCACAGGCTATCGCAGGGCTCCAGCGCGAAGTGTTGGTACTACGGAACGAACTGAATTTCGAGTCGTGGCTCGCAAGAGAGAACGTAAGACAGATCGGGCGATTGTTCGAGCAAAGGATTATGAGCCGCAATGCAGAGGTGGAAAGGCAGAATCTAGTGAGCGCTTTATCACTGACCATGTGGTATACGCATTGATCACGTTTTGGGTAGCACAATAAGTTGCGAGAGAATAAAGTATTGATCGGCAGTCTACAGCGAAAACTCAAGGAGCACAGTGAGCAGACAGAGATGACAAAAAAGAAATATGCGGATTGGAACGCGGAGCTGAGCAGAAAATTACAAGATCTAAGGGAGCAAAAGCGAAATTGGGTGTCAGAGACCTCAGCGCTGCGGTTGGCCGAGAAGGAGCTGCGAGTTGGTGACTTCCTCTCGGCAATGTCAACTGTGATTAACTGGGACCATAGGCGCAATTTGTGGCCCAAGGAAACTTACTGGCTGAAGCAGAAAGGCGAGAGTGCCAACTCCGGACATCCATCAAGGAGACGGAGCACAAGGTTGCTCGTCTGAAAGACTATGAACAACGCATCGAGCAACACACTGCCATGCAAAAGCTTTGGTAAGGGGTGAATATATGTCCATTGGCTCTACTAACGACGTGACCAGGGATGCGGACTTGCAAAAACATAAAGAACAAACAGAAGTAATGAAAGTATTGCTCAGCAAGTACAAGAAGATGGAACTGCTGCTAGACGCGTATGAAAAAACTCACAGCACGATGGAAGAGCAAGCACGGTGAGAGTCCCTCTTCGTCTCTATCGATGCTATTGTACAGTACTGAGACGAGATTTGTGCGCCAGGGCATCACGTCGACAGATCCAGACAATGGAGGCAAAGTTGAAGTTGCTTCCCAACAAAGCACCACCGAGGACACCTCGGGCGTCTCACGCGGCGGAAATTCTGAAACTGAGAGAAGCAAGTACGAAACTACGGGACGATAACGCGGAGCTTCAGGACGAAATTGAAGAATTGAAGGCGATGGTCGAGCTGCTACGGGCGCAGGTAAGCGGGCATTCAGGACTATTAGGGGATCCTTCGCGTAGCCCGATTATGGGGAATGCAGTGCTGCGAGCGTAGTAGTGTACTGGATTTGGTAAAGCGAGGAAAGTTCTCGAAGGATTGGAGAGCGTGGGAATAATTGCAAGATGTGCGTCGAAAGTTCGAGAACAAATATTGGGTGAGATTAAATAGGTGCAAGGCTCACTTGGTTCCTCCGTTGACCTAAACTCTCCTTTCATCCTCCTCTAAAAAATGTCTGCTGTCCCTGAACCAGAAAGCTTTGGATTCCAGGCTGAGATCTCTCAGTTGCTTGATCTAATCATCAGTCAGGTCTCGTCATCTTCGCGTCGACCCGATATCTGACCTCGCTTGCAGACACTTTCTATTCAAACAAAGAGATCTTCCTTCGTGAACTCATCTCCAACGGCTCCGATGCTCTCGACAAAATTCGCTATGCTTCCCTTACTGATCCCTCTGCCCTCGAGTCTGAGAAGGAGCTTTTCATTCGGATCACCCCAGACAAAGAAAATAAGATCCTCACCATCCGTGACAGTGGCATTGGCATGACCAAGGCAGACATGGTCAACAACCTTGGTACCATCGCCAAGTCCGGCACAAAGGTATATCACGCTGTCTCGTTGGCGTCTTTGTCCTCACGTAGTGTCGCAGGGCTTTATGGAGGCACTCAGCTCAGGTGCCGACATATCCATGATTGGCCAGTTTGGTGTCGGCTTCTATTCCGCGTACCTCGTCGCAGAACGCGTCCAGGTCATCTCGAAAAATAACGACGACGAGCAATATATCTGGGAGTCGGCCGCAGGTGGCACCTTCACCATCACCCTTGATACTGTGAACCCACCTCTCGGTCGTGGTACTGAGGTCCGCCTCTATCTCAAAGAGGACCAGACCGAGTATTACGAGGAGAAACGGATCAAGGATACTGTCAAGAAGCACTCTGAGTTCATCTCGTACCCGATCCAACTGGTTGTCACCAAGGAGGTCGAGAAGGTTCGTTCTTGATTATACATTTGTCTGTTTCTCATTTCTAAATCGCGTGTCGCAGGAGGTCGACGAGGAGGAGGAAGAGGAAGAGGCTAAGGACGAAGAGGGCAAGTCCAAGGTTGAAGAAGTCGAGGACGAAGAAGCCGACAAAGACAAGAAGAAGAAGAAGACGATCAAGGAGCAGACTAAGGTCAACGAGGAGCTCAACAAAACCAAGCCCATTTGGACTCGCAACCCGAGCGACATCTCGCAAGAAGAGTATGGGGCGTTTTACAAGTCACTCACCAATGATTGGGAGGAACACCTTGCTGTCAAGCATTTCTCCGTCGAAGGCCAGCTCGAGTTCAAGGCCATCCTCTATATCCCGAAGCGGCAAGTCGCGTTTCTTGCTTGCGTGTTCGTATCTGACTGGTTTTCTCAGAGCACCATTCGATCTATTCGAGAGCAAAAAGAAGCGCAACAACATTAAGCTCTACGTCCGCCGAGTATTCATCATGGACGATTGCGAGGACCTCATTCCAGAGTACCTCAATTTCGTCAAAGGCATTGTTGATTCCGAAGATCTGCCGCTCAACATTTCGCGTGAGACCCTTCAGCAGAACAAGATCCTCAAAGTCATCCGCAAACACATCGTTAAGAAATGCATGGACCTGTTCTCAGAGATTGCGGAAGACAAGGATAACTTCCAGAAGTTCTATGAGGCGTTCGGCAAGAACATCAAGCTCGGAATTCACGAGGACGCTCAAAACCGCAGCAAGCTGGCCGAATTCCTGCGCTTCCACTCGACCAAGTCTATCGATGATACCATCACACTCAAAGGTGTGTTGCACTCTTGGCCTAGATATATCTTTCTCATGAATTCCCAGACTACATCACGCGCATGCCGTCGGGACAGAAGGCAATTTATTACCTTACGGGTGAATCCATTGCTGCCGTCAAGGAATCTCCGTTCTTGGAGGTCCTTAGAACAAAGGGCTTCGAGGTTCTGCTGCTAGTGGACCCGATTGACGAGTACGCGGTATCCCAGCTGAAGGAATTCGACGGTCTCAAGTTGGAGTCGGTCTCGAAAGAAGGCCTCGAGCTCGAGGAAACGGATGAGGAGAAGAAAGCTCGTGAAGAGGACGTTAAATCCTACGAGGACTTGTGCTCAGTCCTCAAGGACGCACTGGGCGAAAAGGTCGAGAAGGTTGTTGTATCGAACCGCATCTCAGACTCGCCTTGTGTACTCGTCACTGGCCAATTTGGCTGGTCATCGAATATGGTGGGTTCCTCCCTGCGTTAAACTGCGGACTTGGAACTGATGAGATGTGGTGATTGTAGGAGCGTATCATGAAGGCCCAGGCTCTCCGTGACACTTCCATGTCATCTTACATGGCTTCCAAAAAGACGCTTGAACTCAATCCCAAGCACCCGATCGTCAGGGAGCTCAAGCGCAAAGTGTCCGAGGATAAGGCAGACAAGTCTGTCCGGGACCTCACGTACCTACTCTTTGAGACTGCTCTTCTCACTTCTGGCTTCTCAATCGATGAGCCGACGTCCTTTGCGAAGCGGATTCATCGCATGATCTCGTGAGTGGATGGTATTCCCTGCATGACGTATTCCGATTAAGCGATTTGTGATGGTTTCAGACTTGGCCTTGACGTTGATGAGGAAGAGGAAAGCGTGCCTGTTGCTGAGGAGGCGGCCCCCGCTGCAACAGAAGGTGCTGCTGCGTCCGCAATGGAGGAGATTGACTAGAGTTGCATGGACTTCGCTGATTGAAGGGGTTCTGTAATAAAAATTGCCGTCACTTTTCTGTATTTTGCTCTCACATTCATTTCCACTGGCATCCATAATTTTGTCTACCGCATCATCATCTATCGAAACATTCAAAGAGCAATTATTTTTTCTCTCCCCTGATTGACTACGCATGGAACTCGGAACGACGCCGCGGTGCGTGGAAGAACATTTGGTCTAGCATGGAAACAGTGGGCCCACCTAAAGAGCTATTCCTTCACCGTACCGAACGAGGTATCTGGCTTCCACTCTACTGCCTCTGATCAATGTTGCGCGCACTTTGCACACACGGGTGCCAACCGTGATATCAAATGGAATTGGCCATACGTGCGTAAATATCCATTGTTCGCATCCCCGAAGAAGGGGCACAATAGCGTTCCTCGGGCGACGCTGTAAAACGAGGCTGAAGCGGCGGGCCATTGTTCGCCATATTAGATATGATTTGTCAGCAAAACGAGGCGGCGGCAACGTGCACCGGCTTTTGACACGCGGTATCCTTACGCTCTCCCCCATTGTCCGCTCCCTCTCCATATAACTCTAGTCCCTCCTTTCCTACCTTTTTTATTTTCGTCCCCGTACGCCCACTTCTAAACGCCAATCCATCCGTTCAAGCCTATCCGCCCTTTCTCTACAATGCCTCTAACTCCCATTATCGCGCCCCAGCCTCGTCGCTTATTACCGCAGCCGACAATTATCGACACTTCCGTTCCCGTGTTACCCATCAACCTCGACGACCCTTTCATCGTCAGTCTTTCTCGTCTCTGAGAATGCCTTATCGAACGCTCACACGTTCCCTACCGTAGTGCCACACACCTGCCCCAAAGAACGCTCAGCTTCCTCGCCTCATGTCTCCGATTCGCATTCACCGAACAAAGCGTTCTTTGGTATGTCTCTTTTACGTTATCTCGCCTGATCATTCTCACCAATCTTTTTTTCTTTCTTTCAGACATCTCAATCTCCTACACCTTGTAGTTCTATCAAGCGACAGGCGGGCTGCGCCCCACGTACCCCACGTCGGCGGCGGTACAATATTCGTCCGGAAGGCATCATGGCCTCACGAGTCCTCAATTTCGATTCACTCCCCTGGATTTCCGCCCTGGACGACCCTGTCCTTACGGCAGGGAATCCATGGGATTCCGATCTTTCACAGCTCGCTTCAGCGGAGTCTATGCTCGCTTCAAGTCTTGGGCCTGTTCGTCGCCGAAAATCGATATCTCTGACTCGAGATCGGACAGAGCCACTTGTGCCGCTCGTGTCGTCTCCACCAAGTGCCACGTCAACGCCACCACCACGATTTCCGTCACCTTCGAGAGTGCAATTCGTCGGCTTAATGCCAGCAATGACGCCTAGGCCAGCACCATTGCATTAGCCGCCGACATCCTACTTAGGAGCTTCATTTAATTGCCACCCCTTCCTCACGTCACCATTCCCTTATTGATCAACGGACCTTCCCATCATCTTCCTCACAATCCGGATTCACCCGTGCCTCTTTCACGCATCTCAGCATCATCAACTGTGATCCTATTCATCGCATTTATCTTACTACCATCTTTCACATATCATCATCCTCATCTCACGATTTTTGTGACCACGACCGTACAACGTTCATTCAATTTCGCCTATTCGTTGTTTGTACGCTCACCCAGTTGTGCTGATATTTATTCCGTGCCTTTGTGTGTCATCCGGGTTCGGTTGCACGTTTCTAATCCTTCTCACCCCAACGCATCTATCTATGATGTTCTGAGTCTCTTCCCCCTGCCAGTTCTCTTACAATGTGTACACGTATCCCGCCCCCTTAGGTATTCCTGTACCAGTTGTTCCCATACAATGTGCAATACAGTGTTGTCCAACAGTAGTACATGAAAATGAAAAATCAGGTTCCGTCAATTGCAGTATGAGCGATTGCAAAAAACTAAGCTGCCCCAGTGAGGCTCGAACTCACGACCTTCCGATGAGCTGTCCACTTTCGTGAATAACAGTCGGACGCTGTAACCAACTCAGCCATGGGGCATGTATGGAATCACGTTTGACTGACACTCAAGACACATGAATGGACGCTTCGTAACGTAACTACTGCAACACAAAAGTCTATTTAACATACTGGCTAAGCTTTACACCGGGGCCTGGGGGCTCGCCTCGGAAACGAAATTCTTCATGTAACCGATTAGCTTGTCCGTGTCAGCTTCCGTTACGGCGTTATAGAGCGACACACGAATGCCTGCAACGAATTCAATCAACTTTAGAATTCCGGGGAAACGTCATGGATACACACCACCAACCGACCTAATCCCATCAGGACGGTGAGCGGAACGATCAATAGGTCTACAAGCGAACAACTCACCGGTGACCTTTCAAGCCCTTCATACCTGCCTCTTCTGCGCCGGAAAGGAAGCGTGATTCCGCGCCGTCCCCGAGGACGTTGAAGACAACGTTCATCCAACTGCCTGAGCCCTCTTGGACCTTTCCCTGGAACACTCCGCGTTCCTCGCCAAACCGTATTGCCGCGTACACATTTTCCGCCTTCTTTCTGTTGAGCGCCTCAAAATACGCCACGCCGCCCAGCTCTTGCATGCGTTCGAGAACGAGCCCGACGATGTAGATGGGGAGCATTGACGGGGTGTTGTACAGACTCTTGCTCTCCGCTAGCGTCTTGTAGGACAGACAGAGCGGCACGGGCGTCGCGCCGAGCTTCGCCGCAGCGTCGACATCGACGAGGCAGTCGTGTCGCACGATGAGGACCGTGACGCCCGCCGGGCCCAAATTTTTCTGCGCGCCCGCATAGACGACTGCGTGCTCTGCGAGATGCGGGATCGGGCGGGACATGAACGAGGACGAGTGGTCGCCGACGAGCGGGAGGAGCCCGCGGCTCTCGCGCGGGAGGCGCGCGAACGGGAAGGACGTCTGCGCGGCCGGGTCCGGCGAGAACTGCACGCCGTCGACCGTCTCGTTCTCGCAGTAGTAGATGAGCGCGGGCGCGGCGGAGAATGCGTACTCGTCGTGTGGCGGCACGTTGTCGAACGACACACCGTCCTTGGAGTATCTGCGTGCGTCGAGCGCGACGTTCGCGCGCGCACCGCCGAGACGCCTCGCCTCTTGATAGGCCTTTTCGCTCCATGAGCCGGTGAGGACGTAATCCATGACGCGCTCGTCGTCCGTGAGCTCTGGGTGCAGTAATCTGTGACGCGCGAGGAGGTTCAGTACGACGGCCGAGAACTGTGCGGTCCCGCCGCCCTGCGTGAAGAGGATGGAGTGCGTCGGGGGAACGTCCAACTGGGTCCTAATGCGAGACTCGACGCCGGAAAGAAACGCGACGAACTCCTTGGAGCGATGCGAAATCTCGGCGATCCCGATGCCTGTCTCGTTAAAATTGAGCAGCCCGTAGGCGGCTTTCTCAAGCACAGACTGGGGAAGGGCGGAGGGACCCGCGCCAAAGTTGATTACTCGTGAGGTCGGCATCGATGTGCGTGATCAAGACGGCGACTGTGAGTATTTTTATGAGTGCAAGTGCGGCAAATGCGTCCAATAATAACGCTCGCTACCAAATGAGGTCATCATCGTAAGGTCTAAAGACCAATAAGATGGGCAAGAAGAAAGCTGCAACTGCAACTGCTGCTATTCCCAAGCCCGCCCCGAAAGCACTCGTCTTCCCCGAGCTTTCAGAGAAGAATCACATCCAATGCAATACATTCCTGGAGGACCAGGTCTTGTTACTAAACGTGTGTCTGTCTCCGAGTCCGCTCACTCTTGCATCCAAATCATCTTTCAGAATTTATTCAATCCAACAGAGTGCCGAACTTTTGTCGACTTTATAGACAACCAGCCTCTGGAACTGACCCCACCCAAGAAACGTGGGGAGGCAGATAGAGTTAATTGTAGGTCTCTCTCGGCCGCCGCCCTGCTGCCTTCCTACTGAACTTGGTGCCGTCATAGATAGAGTGTCCATATCTTCTCCCGAGTTTGCAGGTCGTCTATGGACCACATTACGACCACATCTGCCGTCATTTCCGTATCCCGCCTCGGCAACGCCATCAGTTGCGGGTGCTCGAATGGCTCATTCACTAAACTCGAACATTCGGCTGTATAAATATACACCGTCGCAGCATTTCAACCCCCATTATGACGATTCCATCCGCGACGCTAAGACCGGTGCGGTCTCAGAATGGACATTGCTCATATACCTCACTGGAGTTGAGGATGGCGTGCGGGGCGGGGAGGTATGTATGGCAGCAACATGCCTACCCTAAGGATTTCACTTGACGCCTTGCAGACCATTTTTTATCCCAATAGCAAAGCCAAAGCCTCGGAGGCCATGGCTGTGCCACTGACACGGGGCACGGCTCTTCTTCATAGGTTCGTAGTTACGGTTTCGTCGCTATAGAGGCTGACGTTTTACTTAGACACGGTGACGAGTGTCTCCTTCATGAGGGTTCTCCGGTTCGAAGTGGCACTAAATACATCCTTCGCTCGGACATTATGTTTATGAAGTGAAACACGATTATTATTAACGACGAAAGAACCTGCAACCGGACCTAAGTTATCTCTTACTTTTCCGTTTCTTCGTCGGCATCCCTGCCTGAACGACATCGTCATCTCGATCCCGCACATCTCTAGTATCATCCCGGTCCTTTCTTCGCTTCCGGTGTCCGTTCTTTGCGCCTTCTTCCCTAAGCTCTGTAGCCGCGAGTCGTCCCGCTTCCTCGACGCGTTCGCGTAACAAAGCTATTTCCTCCTTGTCTGTGGGCCATAAGTCCATCTTTTTACCGGTCACGGCTTCGATTCGTTGGATTAATTCGACGTCGTATTGGGTGACGAGCGTGATCGATTTTCCTGCACGTCCTGCACGTGCCGTACGGCCGACCCGGTGGATGTAGTCTTTTGAATGTGTAGGGATATCAAAGTTGATGACAACGTCCACTGCTGGGATATCTAGACCACTAGAAAATGTTTGTTTCCAGTCAACTTCTGCATATGCAAGGTTGCACATACCGACTGGCCACATCCGTGGCTACCAGAATTTTTCGGGATCCGCTTTGGAATTTGCTCAGGGAACCCAGGCGCTGACTCTGACTTAGTTGTCCGTGCAGAGGGACCGCCGAAAAACCCAGGTTACGCAACACGATGGAGAGCCTAGCAGGTCGGGGCTTGTATTTGAGCATATTCACTCAAACGGGGCAAACACACCGCTGTGCATCGTGAACTGTCCGTGTGAAGACTATAATGGAATTTTGAGCCAGTGAATTGGCAAGATAGACGAGGTGGACGTCCTTTTGCGAGAGGGGTATGAAAAGATAGTACTGTAGCAAGGTGGACACCGTGGAATACCTGCGTGACAGAGGTAAGATTCAGGTCGCAGAAGATGATGACGGGGTGCAACGCGCATACTTTGTCGACACCTCAACTCGGACAGGATTTGCCAAGCTCGCCCGCTGCAGTTTCGCGACTTTGGTAGTCATCGTCGCAGAAAACAGGTATGTAGTTCGTTCTTTCGGGATAGCCTTCAGAATGGCGTCAATGTCCAGTCCAAAGTCCATATCCAACAAACGATCCGCCTCGTCAAGTACCTGATGAAGGAAGGCTCAGCTCACTGTGGGGTCGGTCAGCCGGTGGTGCTGCTCACCAGAAACCTGAGGCTGCGCAGACTGAACCCCTTCGTGTTTTCCAAGTGATCCTTCAGTCGCCCAGGTGTTGCCACGATGATGTGCGGTTTCTTCGCCAGAGCGATCGACTGCGTTACCATGTCCATCCCACCGACTAGGACCGTGCAGCGCACGCCCATAGCGGAACCAAGTGCTTCGAAATGTTGGGATATCTGGTACGCTAGCTCGCGTGTGGGTGCAAGTACG
Source organism: Lactarius trivialis (assembly GCA_003315845.1). Taxonomy (NCBI): domain Eukaryota; kingdom Fungi; phylum Basidiomycota; class Agaricomycetes; order Russulales; family Russulaceae; genus Lactarius; species Lactarius trivialis. The sequence goes on from QFDV01003695.1 coordinate 16,484, forward strand.
CATGCGAAGAAACCTTTTGGGTCGTCCCATAGCTTCTGAAGGATGGGGAGAGCAAAGGCCGCCGTCTTTCCGGAGCCAGTAGAGGCGACACCGATGATGTCTCGGCCCGCGAGAGCAGAGGGGAGAGCTTCGGCCTGAATATCAGTTGGAGCTTTGTAATTAAGTCGTTCAATAGCCTCTAAAAGAGGGTCTATGAGGCCGAGTGATTCGAACGACGGCTTTGGCTTGGATGTCGCGTCCAAGTTGGCGTCTTTGCTTGTGCTCTGTTCCAGCTGTTCTGACATTATGATCTCTCAGTCTGACCGCGCCGTCCAAAATCATTTTATCATAAATTATGTAATCAATCCGACGCTCCCTCTCCCATCCCAACTATAAAGGTACTTCGACCGCCTCTGGGAAGGATAAGCACCTTCTCTGCTCCATGCACTTGACGTGTTTCGGTGTTGGGAAGGGATAATGATTCCATCGAGGGTGTCTCCCCAACCACCGGCAGAGAAGAAACCATCACTTTCGGTAACGATAGCTCCCCATGATGCAGAGCAATCAGCGTTATTGGAATGGTGAACACAGACCCGTCCTTTTGGTTCCCCATGTTCAATGACCAAAGGCAGATCATACAAATCTCGTACACACCTGTGCTTCAAAGTCCCCTCGTTTTCGCCCACTTATAAGCCAGTCTCGCACCATTTCTTCAATGTCGAATCGCATTTGATATGATGTATGGCTTGCATCCTGTTTTGTGCCCCAATGGAAGGAGGTTTGAATCGACAGCAGAGCTTGGATAGGTTGCCCAGCATATAGTGGAGGCAATTGATTTGAATCTGCCAACACCGGTGTCGCTTGTATGCGTACTCGCACAGCTGCAAGTATCTGCAAAACCACAATTTGCGTAAGATGTAGTAAGACGCTATTGAATGATTGGGACTAGCCTCCATAAGTGGTACGTCGACTTGAATGCGGATCTCTCGCCATGAAGCGTCACTCGTGTCAGCGGGTCTGCCCTTTGCTAGTAACTGCCGAATTATAAGAATCGGACTTCCTGTACAGCGGTAGGATAACCTGCCTCTCGGATTCGGGTTATGACTTCCTTCGGGGAACCGTCTTCGTTGAGTTCAGGAACTCTAAGCTCACCAGTAACAACATAAGGCTCAACCCAACCCGAATCACATTCGAGGGCCTTGACGATGTGGGCGATCAAAAGGCTTCGACATGAGTGATGTTCGGGGAATTCGTTGAGAGTTTCATCGACAACTTGGTCGAGCACAGTTTCGACCTCTGATAGTCAAAGGTCAGAAAAGTACGCTTGAGTGCGGTGCGTCCCCACCATCTCGCAACATTCGATACTTGATGCACAGACTCAAGGGGTCAAGAACTAATGCAAGTCAATCCTGTGCACGTATGATATACCCCGCGAATCTCACCTCGGCCGTACCGTGAGACAAGTTCGAATAGAAAGTGGGCAGGGCGCGCAGGGGTGATAGTCTAATGGAACATGAGCAATAGCTGGGGCCGTACCATACACCAGGAGACGAACAATAATCTCACGCGTTTGTGAGAGTGTGCCAAAGATGGAGGGTCCCTTGTTTCCGTCGACACTTTCTAACGTAGCCGAAGATACGCGGACAAAATGCTGCGCAGTCGCTGATATTGTGAACCTCGAAAAGAGACTTGGAGATGTGAGAAAGTAGTAAATGACTGAAACAGTATAAAACATCCTAACCTCTCGCCTCGGAAAAAATCTTGAACGTTCACGGCCACTGGTAAGGACACGGGCACCCTGCTGCTATGCGACAAACTTCGTTCGACTCCAGCCCCCAATTTTGTGTTATACGTTGCAAGAATAGTTATTTGCTTTCATACCAATGATAAGCGTACGTCAAATCACAAGGTGTGGGGGCAACTGACCATAGTGTGGTGTGCTGAAGCATCACTGTGTGGTATCAATACCGAGATTTCGGAGTTCTCAGCAAGATCCACTAGTGAAATGCAATCTTCTGCACATTGGAGAGATACAGAGGGTTCTGGCGAGTGGTGTTCAGTCGCGTCATTAATCGGCTTTCTCAGACCTACCATCACCCTCTAGCGTAGACTCCTTGAAGAAGAAAGAGACATCCGGTGGCCCGGTGAGCTTGAGCTTAGCTCTCGACACGTAGTTTCTGCCAGTGGAAATGGACAACAGGAGTTTAGACGACACGCCTGGTCCCAATACAACTACACGTGCGAGTTTTCAAAAGGCTCGCCTCCTGTGATGTAGTACTTACCAGAATGTGGTCGTTTCAAACGAACATCGAAAGCACGTGCTTCCTTTACAAGGCGGACCAGTGTTGGGGCAGCGCGCTTGGTCCGTGAAGTTTTACCATTCTTCGTAGCTGTTTGGTGATCCCACTCTAAGCGGAGATTCGACACCGTCACTTCGGTCTGGTCTAGGATGTAAGTCCCCCGGGATGATGTCTTCGTTTGCGTAAATCACTGAGTACGGAAACGGCTCCAGAGAACACGTACTGGACAAAATAATTTGAAAGTGGAAGATCCGGGCTCCAACGACGTCACTTGTGCACTGAATCGAAGCCTTTCGGAGTCTCGACCAGAAAGGATCAAACAAATTTCGTTTGCAGGAAGTGCCTTTGTGACTGCCGTCGGACAACACACCTCCGAGAGTAAAACGTGGGCTTACGCAAGGTAACGAGTTGAGCACCGAAACGTGAAGGAAAGAGCCATCCTCGTCTTCTGCGGGTTCCGCAGTTGTGCCCAGTAAACGGATAGTAAGGGCAGGGTGCTCAGAATATGTGAACGCTGAGTCGGTCGATCAGGTGAGAAAGTGAGCCGGGCCAGGAGAATAAGAAAACGAACGTTCGCTAAGCTCATCAACGACCGCCTTTAACGAGTCGACTAGGTTCGTTATGTATGTCGTACTATCCGCATGTGTGATCAATGATTCCCCTTCAGAGCCGCCACCACCAGAGTAGGATTTAAGGCAACTGAGAGCAATGGTGATCCATTGCTTATCTTTATCGATGCCCGACAGGGAATAAATATCAATGGCCTTGGAAAGCACATAGGATTCCAACGATGTCCACCTGTGTGGAGAATAATGGGCTGGCAGCGACGAATATGTTTGAAGGGCAGACTTCAATCGGTCTCGATGGCTGCAGGTGGGAACCGTGAGACGGGGTAGAAGAAGAAAGGGTTCCCACCAACACATCTAATGCCGCCAAGCTGCCATGTAGTCTCAACGCAAACTTGCGACGTCCGGCCTTCACGTAGGCTTCAATCGCGCGGTTTGTCAATTTGATATACAGGTCGTTATATGCGACTCGATCCCCCAAGCACTTCAGGAGCTCGGTGTTACTGATGATACGTGATTCGCGCCTTGTCTCTTGTGGGATGATGGGGACGCTAGGCAGTGACATCGAGAATGGTGGTTTGGACGGCAAAAAGCCCAATGCTATCCCCAAAACGTCCAACTGATGCATGTCGGTGACAACACAACTTGAACAACGAAGCAGTCGTACCTGATTTCGCGCAAGCTCAAGTAGTTCGGCCTTGCAAGCATTAAACTGGTTGAGCGCAATACCTTCGAGTTTGATATTACTCGCCCAGATATCTGCCTGCTCTAACGCACTCAGTGCCGAAGAATACGTCCAAGACTCTATGAAATACGGTGGTAAAATAGCCTAAGTGGGCGTGTAAGCCTAAATAATGTCAATGCACGATCCACTCACGCTAACTTCACGCAAGTGTCGTCCAAAAGATGCAAGGAACACGGCGACTCTTCTGCAGACGTCCGTGACCTTTCCCATCTTCCCTAGGAGGGTGCATTGGTTCGAGAGTATGTATATGCGAAGGTCGAAGACAGATATAGTGTTTGCGACGATTAGGTCACGGTATGGCTTTTTGGTAACCGAGAGCAGTGGCAAAGAGTCGTCCTTTGGGGTAGGAATGATGAGAGTCCCAAACCAGGACAGGTTCTTCTCCCTAAGTACATGTGCGAAGGATAATTCCAGTTCATCATGGCAACGTAAGGCATCCTCAAAAAGGTTCATTCCCTCGAATGACGCAGCGAGGCTTTCCTGCATGGGCAGAGGCGTGACTGGACATCAAACACATGGACTGATCTGTCGTACCTTTAGAATGAAGAATGTACAGAAATTCCAACCAGGCATCGATTGTTGGCTTTCCGACCGTCTGACCTCTTCGTCCCTCGAAGAGACGGCCGCATCAAATGCAGATAAAATCCCGTCCTTCACCTTTGAAAGCAGTTCGGCCCAAGCTGCGGGATTATCCTTAGCCATAGGCCAGGCGAGTTGTACGCATCTGCAAAATACTTCCAATATTCAGCCACACGTTCGTCAACCGTTCTGATCAATACGCGCCTGTCCCGTCTATCTGTATTGAAGTCAGCTCGTATCTTGTCGAGTACATTCCCCCTCATTTGGAAGAAAGTCGACGATGCATTACGAGTATCAGACCGGAGGATGTGTAAAATGACCCATTCCTGGTTCTTGCGATGATTCAAGGACGTCTGCCAGTCTTTGATCTGCTTTTTAGCAGTAGTTTTGTATGTGTCGCTATCCTACGTGCGACGACGTGTGAACGATCAGACGAACCCACAGTGGCGTAGTTTTACCTCACATGTTATGATGTAGAGGTTCACCAAGGGTCTCTCCAGAAGTGAATACGGGACTTGTGAAGTATGCTCGCCACGGACAGCATCAAGAGGGACGAGCTGAACTTCAAGTTCCTGAACTGTCCGGATAGAAGGACGCGTTTGTGGCTTCCAGTGGATGTTCCTGAGAGGTAGTTGCTCCAACAATGCACTATGTATCTGTTTCCACTGATCAGAAGAAGAAAAAGGCTGCGGCGCTGAATATGTAACGACAACGCGTTGAGCTGACATTGTCGTGCTAGATGAACGTATTCGAAAGTTCGAAGTACAGTAACGGCTGAGCGGTCCGAATCCCGCATCCGACACTCATCTCCCTCTCCCTTCTGGGTAACCAAACCAAATTCCCCCCAAAAGTACGAGGTGGGATGCACACAACACCACAGAAGAGAGTTGAGTCGATGGATACACGTTCCACCCGTACTCTATTGCTCCCACGATGAATAGCCTATATCACGATCAGGGCAGCTCTACTGCATATATTATACACGTACTTTAAGGCCGTGGGATAGCGCGTTCTCCATGCCAGCAAAGGCACCTGATAGGCGTACCACGAATAGAATTGATAGTGCAGCGAGCGCGCGAACAGTATCCCAATAAGGTTAGATGTTATAGTGATTGTGATGACCTCTGCGAGTCCGTCTTCTTGGATGACCGCAAAGCACGAATAAGGCGTACGCACCGTCGGCCGTGACTGGAACGGGACTGCCAGGATGGCTCGGACGCCGGATGGCTCTATTGAGTACCGCCATGGCTCCTCCGGCAGATCTACACCACCGGAAAAGCCCAAACGCAACAAGAACTGAGGCGTGTCCAACGAGTAACGATATTGCGAACTTCGGGTCTAGGAATCCATCCTCACTCAAGAATCTCCAGTTGACAGTCCATTTGTAGAGGAATATGCGGCCAAAGTCAAATGCACCCTTAACATACGCCAACGGGTGCTCGAGAAGGAATGGATATCCTAACAGTACTTGTACTGAGAAGATGGTGAAGCAGAGCCTAACCGTGGTGGCCAACCCGCATTTTTTTACGAGCACCACAAGAAAGGCAGGGAGGTAGAACAGAACCGACATTTTGACGGATAGAGCAGCACTGCGGTAGAGGGTTCGCGGCGCTACAATGCAAATATACCGCTGGCGCTCACCTTAAAAGTAATATGGCAATGTCGGACAGACCATAGCCAAGTGCCAGGATGGAAAGTTGGGTGAGTATCACTGCCCATACATCATTGAATAGGCGTAATACATATATTGAGTGAAGTCTTTTGCTCAGGGACAGTAACAGCACGACCCAGTTGGGGACACCACCGGCTTGGCGATAGATGGCACAAGAAACAACCAGAGATGCAATATACAGGAATGCATAGACCTGCTGGGAGAGCGCCAAGTTTTTTCCTGCATCCGTGAGTTTATACAGGAGTGCATGAACGTAGACGTGTCCCGCGGGATACCTGTACAAGGCGTCATCAGCTCAGGCGTCTTTCCCAGAGGTTCATCGCGCCACCAAGTTAACTCACACCAAGGGTCCAGTCGGTCCAGAGATTGCAGAATAGTCCCGTTCACCGTCCAAATAGATTTTTACTTGATGCATGTAGGTTTCCCAGTCGATCTCCGTGACTGGTTCATAATTCAGTGAGATGTTGCTTGATGGGTGACAGTGCCGTTCGTACATGGAACGAACCGGATAATGAGCTGCGTCAGAACTACATCTGCAACGATGACAAGAGTTGTGAAGGTCCAAAAGAGCTTGGGATCGAACAAAAGTCGCTTGAGGAAATGGATGGCGGAGGCGACAGTGATGGATGAGAGTCCCAAGGCTGTTGGCCCTGGGCTAGTAGTAGTTGAGCTCCCCAGCTTGAGAGGGAGGAAGGAGAACGACTAGGACGAGTGCGGTGCTTGAGTGAACCGAGTTTCCCACGTCTTACACTTTACAGATACGGACCGTACCCTGACATCGGTGTGTCAAAAGGGAGGTGCTATATTGCTCAGAGGCATTGAACCTTTTGGAAACTGCATGCGGGGTTCCCGGCCGCTTCCAGAGGTACATCCTGAGCTCCTTGTTATCGAGACGCCAGGGTTCGGTCGTGAGTACCGCGTCGAAAACGGGCCTCTATCATGCAGTCAACGCGGACGCGTTGCTAGCCGTTTTCCATGGATTACGGGGTTCGATGCATTTGTAGTGATGGTCGTCGGACTGTTGTGGACTCCAGTGCGTCATTTCTTCAAGGATTTGCAACTTATCGAATCAATCAGCTTTCGACCAGATGAAAGGAAATGCGGTCTTCACGATTGGCACGGGAATAGGGCTCGCCCTACTTGCGTATCAGAAGGCCACCCGGGTCCTTTGGGGTGCGAGTTACAACCTACCGACTATTGTAGTTCACAACTGACGCCCACTTCCAGAGTCTGTCCTCGTCCTCCCTTCGTACGGCATTCAACTAGAAACACACCGCGGACTTCCCTCTCTACCACTCTTCGTGTCCAGGAAATTCATACCCTTAGCCGAAGTGAAAGATGTCCTGATCAACGAAGGCTTACGGAGATGGGACGTGCGATACTACCTTACAGTTCTCTACTGCCCTCAACCAGCAGTGCAGCATCTCGAAGTTGCATATGAGGTGAGGTTTGCCCATATTTCTGCGTGAGAGTCGCTGAGTTCTTTGCAGAACCTATTACCTCGGTTTCCGGTGTTAATTGAGGTATATAATGGCATTCATGAATGTCTACACAGTAAGTAGCATAGAAACGGTGCAGGATATCCCAAAAATATGAAACCACTGCATAATGAAGTGTCGAGCATCCAAGTTTACCGGCTCTACCCATACAGAATACAAAAAAACGTGTGGGACAGATTTGGACACAACTTAATATGCCATGTGATGTTGCATTGAACTGTCTTCGCTCTCGTACGCGTTCAAAAGCTCATCGTATCCTTCGTCATCACCCTCCTCAGCGGCACTTTCGGTTTGCTTCGCTGGTCTAGTTTCCGAAATCTTCCGTGTTCTAGGGGAGTGACTGCTCGATGAAATTTTCCTAGTGCGAGGCTCGAAGGTGTCCCCGCTCGCCTTTCGGCCGTCGCCAGAGAGCTTCCCTGTCCTATAGAGCCCTGGGGCAGGAGATTTTGGAGATGCTGAAGATGCTGAGCCCTCCCCATTACTCTCGGGGAACGCTGTCGCGCGAGGAGTGACAGCATTCTCGTGCTCATCAGGTAATTCCGGCAAAGCTAGTCTGTTCGGGCTCGTGTTGACCTCAAGTGGCACAGGTTTTTGAATGTGAACATGTAATTTTGCGAGGTGGTGTGGGGAGCGTTTGGACCGCAGACGGGAGGGGCTCCGGGGAGGTGCCGCGGGCGCAGCAGACGAATCTGACGTGTAATCAGGCCGAGGGGGTGGTGTTTTCTTCCGCACAAGTTTTCTAGCTTGGCTTGGGGCCTCTAAGACGCGAATACCAGGCTCTACCGAGCCGCGCTGATACACGGCGCCGGATGGGTTCAGGGCTGATGGAGGCGGCGGAGTATGTAGCGGGGGTGAAGGGGGGAGTGTCGCATGCGAGTCCAGCACATCGATTCTGCTCCATCCACGACTGGCAGATCCGTCGCTAAGTGCGGAAGGTGAATACGACCCGCCAGTCAGAAACAGATCTTGTCCAGTCGCGCCTTTTTCCGACGAGGACGACTGTAGACGACCGTGGCCCATGAGGGATTGTGGTGCCATAGGTGATACTGAGCGGCGATTTAGAGGAACGATACGGCTCCCCATAGCGTCGGACTCCCACTCCGATTGGCTGTCGTGACTTCTTCGGGTCGGTCTCGTCGTGGCATATGGAGGGAATCCGGTGGATGACGACGAATCAGCCCTCAGACGGGCGGGTGGGCTGCGTACAGGCGGATGCGCCGCCCTTGTGAGTAAGGAAGTCGAGTTGAGTAACAATGGTCTTGGAGCAGATTTCGGCGAAGGCTTGGAAGGACTTGTGGTCACCAGTCCTGCAAGGGAGGCGATCGAATCCTTGATGTTGCTCAGTTTCACTGAAGCAGTGTCATCACCCGATTCAGGTGAAGTGGGAGAGGATAAGAGACTCCTTCTGGGTTGTGGAAGCATGCTGTCGCGTGGTGGGCGGAAGTAAGCTGGGCGAGCGGGTGGGGAATATGGTTCAGAGCGAAAAGTGGCGGAAATGGACCCCTCGCGACGACTCGGAGTAGCTTCTTGCGCGAGGCTTGTGCTCTCCAGCACAGTTTCACGGCTATCCTTGGACGGGCTAGGAGATGGCGACGCGGATCTCCGGTTATTCCATGCTTGCATAGCTTTTACCCTCCAATTCGTACTGGCCTTCACAAAGGAGGCAGCGGTGTCCGAGTCCCTGATTTTTTCGGCATAACTCCATAACGAAGCGGTGGACGATGATTCAGAGACTGGAGATTGTGGTGAAAAAGGAGGCAGCGGTGACGCAGGCGAGTGAAGAGCAGGCGACACTGGGGAAGAGGGGGGTAGAGGTGATGCCGAGGTAGAGGCAGCAGGTGATATGGGGGATGGAGGAACATCCATCGCACTTTGGTTTGTTATTCCCAGCCAAAGAACGTTGGCCAGTCGTGATGTGAGACCATCGACCGGGGGCGTTTCTGTTTCATCACCTTCATTCCGCGACATCGATTCTTCTTCTGAGCTGTCGGATGTGACTGGCGAAGGCAGTGGTGAGGAACGCTGGTTAGTGAAACCCCGCCAGATTGTATCACGCAGGCGTAAACCTAGTGTACCACTAGTCTTCGCCGCCTTCAACTCTTCCTCCCTTCGTCTCCTGAGTTCCACTGCCGTTTGAAGGACGCTATCAATCCCACCCGCTGTCTCCAGAGGGTACATCTGGAGAAGGCTCATGCCCTCTACGAAGGCGTCATTGAGTTCCCAGGCTCGTACCGGCGACGAGGGGCCAATTAACGAGTTCTCTTCGGCCCAGAGGCTAGGTGAGCGTCGCCCCGTCTTTCCAAGACTTAAACACAGTCAGAAAATAAGACGAGTGATTGCTACATGACATACCGAAACAGTGGTCCCCTAAGACGGATTAGCATGCTAGCGCAAATATCGAGCAGGGAATCGAGTTTAGGAGAAGAATCTCGTGTTATCATTGGGCAAACAAACAGGGAATCCCAAACCGATAGCACGGATGAGAGTGGTAGTGTGTGTGTGAGTATGGGTGCCAGCCATCTGCTGCATATGAAAAGTGTCAGTGAACCCCTGGTGTGTCAAACAGGGCTCGTACTAAGAATAATGCGGTAATCCTGGGTCAAGGCCCTTCAAGCGCTAGGAGACGGAGGTCAGCGGCGCTCCTACAGGTTTCTAGGTTGAACTCACTAGATCCGCTGACAATTCTGGATCTGCCCACTCGAGTCGATCACTTAAACGGCGCATCCATTGATTTCCTCCCTCCTCGTCCTCAAGCTGGGCAAACTCTCCTACCATGGTTTCGAAGAGCCAGAATGTATCTGCTTCAACATGAGCGACATCAGGCGACTCGATCTCTTGGAGCAGCACAGAGTATACAGGGATGAGTAGGGAGGCCATGTGGGGTGAATGGTTAGCTGGATTCAAGCATGAGTGGATATATAGGAGCCGTATAAGGGCGGAAGCATGTTTAGGATGAGCGCCTCCAGTGTTGAACGACTGTGAATAAAGTAGCGTCCGAGGCGCTCCCTCGTCCCCAGCATCCGGAGATGTCACGGAAATCAGGGGCGTCATGTCCGCGTTATCGTCTAGACGAATTTCGGGAAGTTTTTCAGAGTCGTGGCTGCTTTGGTTGATTGCTCTGAGGCGGATGTCTAAATTTGCAGCGCAAGATATTTTTATGTCACTGTCGGCCTGAGGATCCAGTGGGCAGCCCGAAAAGGTTTCCGGCTCCTCCCCAAGACTAGAGAAGAGATTGGCCGGAACGCGAAAAAGATCATTTATGGCACCAGTAAGTGCGGCATCCAGGGAAGACGGGGGCGATGTCGGAGGAGGAAGATTAGAAAAGGGTTCAAGCAAGCGGCGTACAAGATCCTGCAGTGATCGGTGTGAGAACAAGTGTTAGAGTAAGATGAAAAGGCGATACAGACGTAGTAGTTTTCTCTATATTTTAGGGCTTCGCTGTCCCACGACGCTCTCAGAGCTGGGAGTGTACCTAACAGTAGCCTGGCAACGCAAACTATTAGGGAACGTACTAAAGCCGCACAATTCCTCACCTCCAAATCCGAGGGCGCAACCAAGCAGGAGAGTCTGGAATACCTGGAGATGGCTAAGTACAGTACAAGGAATATTATACTTGCTGATATACCAAAAGCACAGATCTTGCTCAGCCGAGACATATCGACTGCAGGTGTGTCACCAGATGGGTCCAGGATCTCTGATATTGCACTTAGGCTGAGAGCACATCAGAAAAATGGCCAGAACCCAGTCAAAATGACTGACACTTCATTCGGCCGATGTTCCGGGGTCCATTGCACATTATATGAACGTGCGATGCCTGCTAGGTAGGCATGCATATCTGCAGCTGAGGCAGGTGGGGCGGACAATGCTCGGACAACCTATGGCGCCGCGGCATCAGCGCACACACAACCTGTGGACCAGAATGTCAACGGACCTGTGCTGATACACATCGGTCTCTGTTCGAACTGGCGGCCTGAAGAAAATGTGGACCCAGGCGAATGCCGAGCAACTCGCCGCATGCTAATAAGTCTATACTACCCATGTTCAAGAAGGCCTAGAATCAATGCAGAAGTGTCACACCTTTGGAGTCAATTTGGTAAGACGCGAAGATGATTGTAGACGCGGCCTCCACGACCAAGGGGCTCAGATTTCCGCTGTGAGATGCCGCGTACCCTGAACACACTGCACATCACGACAGCTATGCACACGCACCTTTCCAATTCCGAAAATTGCTCGATAAGAACACCCATCTGCATCTCCAAGTTCTCCAACAAGTTCCCCATAATTTCATCCTGTATCAGCCTCTGTGCCTTTCCACGAGCCAGCGTCTCGTTGCCCTGCTGAAGAAGGATGGATATGTCCTTGCCAATGAGCCGTCCTTGTGCATCCTTACGATCCCTAAGCTGGCCTAACCGTTGAGCGGTAAGGCGAAACTGGGCCTGAATACTCTTCGAAGACAGCTCCGTGAAGAGGAAAAATGGACCACGAACCTTTGCCCTCGTCGAATCCCAAGTGGTCATTCTCGCGATGGTCGTAGAGTGCTATGTGACCGTGATTAAGGTGTGAGGCTTTAAGGAGTGGAAGAGGGTGCTTGTGAGGTAAAAGGGCACACTGACATATATTGTAATAGACGCTGATGCTATGATTGGACAGCGCGACACCAGTCGCCGCAGTGCGCAGTATTATAATACTGTACGAGTACTGTAGCTATTACTTACTACGCACTACTGCTACCATCTACTATGCTGTCGTACAAATCCTACGACACAAACTTCACTGCAACGTGTCAGAAAAAGTGCTCAGCTATTATTTTTTGTCGAGACAACCCTTCGCGAATCAGAGATCTTCGGAAAGTGGGTGACGCACCACAGGCACCACGGGCGATGAAAGCTCCCCAGCAACGGGACTTAAGCGCGTCACTGCCTCCCATTTCCCCATCTATCTGTGATCGCTCACGCGGAGCTACATTCGACGGGAGTTTTTGAGGGGTCTACGAAAATACTCTTTACCCTTGGAGCCCGTATTTTCGACGAATGAAGATGTCTTTTGTGAAGCTGACAGCTAGTACGATCTCGAGTATGATACTGCACAAGTAGTAGCTAATACTACAAACTACTGCTACTAGCTACTATGGTAATCGTACAACACGAATTCACTGCAACGTGTTTGAAAATGTGTTCAGCTAGTCGTCTTTTTGTCTAGATACCCTTCGCGAATCTTTGACACCGAATCGACACTTACACCCGCGCCGGTCAAAGGCGTCCCCAAAGATAGGAACGAAGCAGACAAGATTGATGTTCGTGCAATAGCTATGACTTCCCCATCTCAGATAACTTCTCAACAGGTTGGCGAAGCCTGCACTTTTTTTTTGGTCGCGTTCTTTTGAAATTGGTCTGAAATGACGAGACTCTTCGGGGTGACTCCAAGGATGTCCGGACGATGCTATAGATACATGGTCCACTATAAATCCCAGCATCTGAGCTATAGTATTCTCCTTTCGAGTGACGGCTATATCTGTAAGTGCAGTGTCCTGCCAGTGTGGATGTCGCCGCCGATGAGTCAACGTCCATAGGCTCGACGCTAGGCGCAGGGTTTTAGACGGGCCAGGAGTCGCGTTGCATCCCTCAGACTTTGGCGTCTCGAAGGTAACACGATAGCGGGAGTCTACAGAGACGAATGAGGCCTGGGATGAGACGAATGAGAGGAACCGCGGGCTGCTTTGTAATCATCTAGCAATTTCACCGACGACTGGTCGAGCCGACTGCTCAAGCACTCGGATGTTGTACGCTCGAAGCTCGTTTTGAATTTAGTGCTAGCTATAATTACACTCGGGCTGTCGTACATCAAACTCCACTGCACATGTCAAAAAAAGTGTTCAGGTAGTCGTTTTTCTAATCGACTTTTTCTTTTTTGTCCGGAACCTCTTCGCGAATCACCCGAACCGGTACCAGCAACCGATGACAAGAAATCTTCGGAAAGTGAGCGGCGCGCCACAGGCGATGAGGGCTCCTCAGGCCCATCAGCGGGGAACAAGCCGGGCTCTGCGCCTCCCATTTCCCCGTCCGAGTCTATCTGTGATGGCTCACGTAGCCGACTGGCTGTGCGCCAGGTGTACAAGGCAAGGCAACCTCCATAAAGAATGACTTGAAGGTACGTTGAGACACGGAGGAGCGTCACAGACGGCCGGACTCACGTAGCAGTGGTGGCACCCAGCTTGACATGATGATATAGACGTTGAGAAGCTGACAAATTCCACGATCGTCCGGTGCTTGAATGCCTCTCTGTTAGACAACGTTGTTTTTGTATCGTGAAGACTCACTGTCATCAGGGCAAGAAATAGTTGGATACCAGACGGCGAAAGACAAGGCGATGCCAATGTGGCAGACCAGTAAGAAGAGAAGACGTGCTCCATCAAGCCACGTCCTAAACTTTACGAGTAATCTGTGTGATCCATCAGCCATCGCAAGGAGCTGATACACGAAGAGGGACACATACAGGATCAGAAGCATGATCACAGTGAGGGTATCAATTCCCAGAAAGAGCATTAGGAAAGAACCTGCTTGCTCGTGAACCAGAGAAACCTTGGGTTAACCCAGCAATTGCTTACGTTCAGACTGACTGGAGACGTCCCATCGGGTGAATAAGATGCATGAGAGTAAGATAACCCAGAGGAGGCAAATGAGAGTCGTTAAAGCTATGAGTCAGGGATGAGTGCACGGCAAGTACAACGTTCGCCAAGAGAAACCCACAGAACATGGCCAGCCGTAATTTCAGAAAGAAAGGTGAGTGTTGCATGGTGAGCTCACCGATACCACAGCACCGTGCTATGGCCAGAGGCGTGATATAGTCCGAACGCAGTGATAGAACTGGCCAGCCAGCGTCAATCCGGTGCTACGACCGGACCAAAGGAACCTGTTAAAGAAGAAGGAAAGGGAAGACAACTGGAAGACATTCTAAGAGGGCTGGCTCGAAGGCCGTGCTGTGGCGTTAGAACAAAAGATACAAGTGCGTGTCACTCGGTGTCCACAATTGAAGACAGATTCAGCGTGAGAAAATACCGACGGCATTTCACGTCTTGTTCTTCTTGTTCACGCACAACCACAACACGATGTGGATACAATGAACAAGATTAACGGCTGCTAGGTTACACATTAAGAGACATCTATCGCATAGAAACAAGATGCAATGAAAGCAATGCGAAGCGTTCAGGTGACAGTCACAATCTCTCCTTTCCCGTCCTTGAGTATAACTAGTTCGCAATCTAGCTTCTCACCGGTATCGAGGCATACGATATCAGTGGGATCGATAGGATTGGTCTTCACTTGACGCTTTTCCATGAAAGAACGCCCCAGAACGACGTCGAAGTGCGACTCTTCAGACAAGTAGACCGCGTGTATTGTCTTAGTCTTGCCTACTGTGACGGGCCACTTTCCAATGCTTACGTTCCAGGGAGACGGTGATTAGCGTGGTAAATAAAACAGTGGAAGAACTCACTTGACCAAGCCGCTGTATCCATAGTGCCCCGGTGCGGCATCTTGTGGGATGAAGCCGTGCCTCATGGCAAACTTTCGGGAGATATACACATAGCGATATCCGGTCTTGAGGAGCATACGTACTGGACCGTGACGGTGAACAGCGAAAAGGGGAAAAACCCACGAACCGCTTACCATTTTGCACTGGACCAATGTCACCAGTGATAGTACGAACCCCATTGCTCGTGTGAAAAGCTTCGAACTCTCTCTTGTGCTTCAGGACGTCGTGATTTTGGGAACTGTGCCTTTTCTTTTCGCTTCGTGCAGGAGAAGAGTCGTGTCGCGAACTGTGACCTGCTGATCCGCTATGATCCGAACGGAACAGATAAAAAGATGCATTCCGGTAAGATGATTGCGATGGGAGAGGCTCTGAAGGATTCCGCAGATAAACGGTCGCAGAATCGGTGTTTCCACTTTGCCTCCATTGGAAGATGGTATAATCTGCGTCTGTCGGAATATCGTCAAGTCCGCAGTCCCGAAAGGAGAGCAGCTGGATAGTACCATCGTCGAGATTCCAGACTGACCCGTTCCACTCGTACTTCAACCAACCGGGTCCAACGCGCTTGCCATGAAATTCAGTATTACTCTTTCTGCTGAGCTTGTCGAAGAGTAATGTGAGGGTGTCATTGGAAACTAGAGCAATGAGTGAGCGTGGACCTGGTTAAAGGGGCACTATCTTACTGGAGTGGACTAGAGCTATGGAAGACGAAGGCGTGTGTACATTTATGATTGATAGATTCTCTGAAGTCATAAGTGTGTCGTTGCTGAGCGTTGGGGGTTGAACGTCGGTGAATGTAGAGATGTAGGAGAGGAGGGTTGGTCGGCTTCTCCGTTCCGAGACGAGACCAAGTCAATTTCAAGTTCCGATATTTCTTAGTCCCTACTCGACCAAGGATCCGGTAGACGTGAGGTCGCTTTCGAATACACTATCCCACCACTCGAAAACAACAATGGCTGACCCTACGACTCGAGCCAAAGCTTGGCCTCTTGCGCACCCGGATTTGAACGACCAAGTAAGGCTATCTATCGTCTGCTTTGGCTCCTCGAAGGCCTTTCTGACATTCTCGCTATACAGATTCTTGATCTAGTCCAGCAGGCTTCGACCTACAAACAACTCAAGAAAGGGGCGAACGAAGGTACGCTTTGCAACGTTCGGCTAGGGTCGCTAACGGATGTGATTTTCCGCAGCGACAAAAACTCTTAATCGTGGCATTGCCGAATTCATCATTTTGACGGCTGATACTGAGCCACTGGAAATTTTGCTGCACCTTCCTTTACTTTGTGAAGAAAAGGTACGTTTAATTTGCAGCTGATCAGCACATGTTGTAGACGGCTTGTCTGCAGAATGTGCCATACGTCTTCATCGAGTCAAAGGCCGCTCTTGGGCGTGCATGTGGGGTCACTCGACCAGTCATCGCTGCAAGCGTTACCACGAACGAGCAGCGAGAGCTGCAGAGTCAGATACAGACGGTCAAAAAAGCCATTGATAAGCTTATGGTATAAGATGTCCATCTCCCTCAGAGTTGACCAAATAAAGTGTAATCCAAGCCCACCACCATTACGCCAGCAAATTGTTACAATGATAGTGTACTCGTTACTTACGCGTAATGGACATGACTCAAAAGACGGACCAAAGCATTTAAACGCTCTGGTTACTTCGGAATGTTTTCGCGTGCTTGTTGTCGAATCTTGCGTCTAGAATAAGAGAATTACGGTCAGCAGATTGAATATGAACGACGGGGAATAAATTTACTCGTACGCCACCTTGTCATTCCTATCAGGAAAGTTTATCAACTAGATCTCCAAGGACAATGACAGTTACGCACTTGAACATAGTGTAAGCTTCGCTCTGGGCAGGGTCGTTGACATTTGGATCATTCAGCAATGCTTGGACACCCAACACAATCTAAGAAAAGTATTGTGACCACCATCTCCGTCGTCCCCGGGGGCACACACCTGTTTGATAGTGATAGCAGGCTTCCACGACTTCTCCTCATCAAGAATGGATAGGCAAACAGTCCCTGAAGGGTATACGTTTGGATGAAACAAGGGTGGGGTGAATTTACCTGGACAAAAATGTAAGTTCATCCGGAAGGTCCTGCTCTGCCTGCGAGCGTACATTTAGGGGGTTTGGATGGGTAATCTAACGGATGCTCTTCAGTGGCATCGCCCGACTTGCTTCGTGGATCGTGCACGTACCTTCAGGGAAGGTCATGGACAACTTGTACAGCCCACCTTCCCATGCGGTCTGAAGGTGTCAGTTAATACAAGACACAGCACATTTATCGGCGCGGTGCTCACCCCTTCCTTGCCGGGTATGCCAACTTCCCATTCCATTAGGTTCATAGACCCATCTGAAGCCTTTGTAGGCTTCGCATAGAATCCCTGCAAAGTGGCGGACATGAGCTCGAGATATTATTATAGCGCAAATGAATGCAAACAAATGGATGGTCCTTCCGCCATTGCTTCCTCTCCTCAGCTAGTCTGGGGCGACAAATGCCGGACATTTTGTTATGAACTTGTAAACGATGGTGAATCGGATCGAGGATGGGGCTTAGTCAGCACCACTTGCTCAACATAAACACGATCAAATAAAGACGACGCGTACATCGAAGCTGACGCGGCAATCGCTTGTGATTATCTCTAACATGAACTCGTTCGCCCGCAAATTCTTGACTACAGACACAGAGAGAGAGATAGAGCGGTCCAGAAAACTCATCAATGATGATTGTCTCTCAGATACCATGTGGGGCTCACAGGCCGGTTTTGGTCACTTAGTAGAAGGGCACGCTTTTGATATCCCTGCTGTACCAGATGTACGCCAAATATCTCTTTTCCGTTCCTCAACCACCTTACCCCTGTCTCTGTAGCCCTCAGCGTTTCTGAGACTTCACACCGATGATCATGCCGACCCCAACTGCAAAATCAAAATCCAGCACGGCACTACCACCCTTGCTTTCCGATTCCAAGGTGGGGTGATAGTTGCTGTAGATTCCCGCGCAACAGCGGGGAGTTACATAGGTAATGATCATCTCAGCAACACGACTCGTGCTAAGCTCGCATGCAGCGTCTGGCACTGTGAAAAAGGTTATCGAGATCAACCCATACCTTCTGGGGACGATGGCTGGTGGTGCAGGTATGTCTTCATGCTCTTCATGGGAGGTCTAGTGGGTTGAATCGGCACACAGCCGATTGTCAGTATTGGGAGACATACCTTGGCGTCCAGTGTCGGTTGCACGAGTTGAGGAATCGGGAACGGATATCTGTCGCAGCCGCTTCCAAATACCTCAGCAACCTCGTCTACGGCTATAAGGGCATGGGTCTTAGCATGGTGCGCATGTATCTTTTCTGATAGTAGCGACGGATGATCCATACTCTCCCAGGGTACCATGATCTGCGGCTGGGACAAAACTGGTCCTACCATTTTCTACGTCGATTCGGACGGCTCTCGTTTAAAGGGTGACTTGTTCTCTGTGGGCTCGGGCAGCACATTCGCATATGGCGTTCTTGACCAGGGCTACCGGTGGGACTTGACGGACGAGGAGGCTCAGGAGCTTGGTCGGAGGAGCATCTACGCCGCCGGTCATCGCGACGGATTCTCCGGCAACAGTTGTAACTTGTATCATGTGAAGGAGGATGGTTGGCAATTCATCGGTACGTCGTCGCTTGCAGCAATAGTTTCGTGCATTGCTCCAATTGTTTCTCAGGCAATTACGACATTACGAAATTGCACTACGACGGTCCGGGCGCGGTTCCTGGTTCGTCAGGGAGTGGCTACGGCTACGATGTTCGTACTGATAATCGATTCTCTATCTTGACCGAGCCCGTCTCAGCATAGATTTTGATGCGAATTCTACTACTGTAATCACTGTTCAGTTACACTTGTATTTCTTGATGGTGCCTGATGTGATATGGATCATTCTGCCTGATTACAACCATACTCAACCCTCAAACCTCATCTCATGAAGCGTCTTTTCTACAAGTCACCCAACAAGTCGCCCAAAAGTTCTTCTCCGAAACCGTCTGCGCCTGTTCACAGTGACTTGATTGTGCATACACCTGCTCTTCAGCCCAGTTTTGTTGTGCCCCCCTTTCCGCACCCGCGTTCGCATGATCGCATCGCGGTCTTACCCACCCAAGAAGGACTCTTTCTACGACCGCACACAACACGTCCGGACGATTCGGACAACTATATTCGGATTAGTTGGGGTAAATCTCCTAAGTTCGAGGAATTCCAAGGATCTGCGCAAAATGTGGGTAGCTGGGCGTCGGCCCTAATTGTCTACGGAGTCGTTGGCGTCCTTGAACTTTTCACCGGTAACTTCGTCTCACTCTTCTTATGGTAACGTTTTAATAAACACATTTCTGCGCAGAATCGTATTTATTCGTGATCACGTCGAGGTTGGAGGTCGGACATAGTGAGCTTTCTCGCTCCTGTCCACTGGATACTGTGTTCAGGTTGGCCCAGTGCTCGACGAGAGCCGTAAAATCTATGCCGTCAAGGACGTCACGGCAGTACCATTGAGTGGTCTTCAACGAGCTGAATCTGTGACTAGTGCCGTCGCGCGCAGAAAGGCCACACAGGCCAGCGGGTCCCTTATCGTCAGCTCCTCCCGAGAGCAAACCAGTGATGATCCCGGGCCTCCTGTGGGACCCCGTGTCAAATTTGCAGAGGGCCACCAGGTCAAGGTGATGACCCCCGAGGCCGTTGACGAGTTTGCCTGGGTTGACAGGTCTCCATCTCCTGCTCCTTCGGTTGCCTCCTCTGTCGCTTCCTCGCTGTCGTCTGAGGTTTCTGGTGCTCCAGTTTCAACGGCCTTAGCCAAACGCTTGTCGTTTTGGAATAGACTTTCCCAGAGAAATAGTTTGATGGCCTCGGAAGACGAGTCTCCTTCTGACGCTGAAGAAGAGGCTCAACCTTTAGACGATCTAATCCACGAGGGTATGCCTGAACCTCATCAAGTATTAAGCGAAATCATCAAGACTGCGGCACCTCCCCCTCCTACCATGGAAGAGAAGTATTCCGAGCTAGAAGCGAAGATCCTTCGACAGACCGTCAAGGAGTACGCCAAGGGGGAGATGTATTTTGCTTACAATTTCGGTGAGGATCACTTTCCCGCGCAGCCTTGATTGCGCTCATTAAGGTGCCAGACATAACACGCTCCCTTCAGCACAAACAGGAACTGATCGCCAACGCGCAGAAGCGAAATGCTCTACTCGAGCAGCTTAACGCATCTGATCCGACGTCCCAACCTGGGGCCATTAGCGAGACCGTCGATGTTTTAGCAGAGCCCTTGCCGACTCTTCCATTGTGGCGTCGTGTGGATCGACAATTTTGGTGGAACGAGCACCTGTCGCAACCGTTCATCGATGCCGGAGTACTGTCTCATTTGTAGACCACGACCCTTTCTCATTCTTAATCCATCAGCTTCACTCGTACATATTGCCGCTCGTGCAAGGTTTCTTCCAGTTTGCCTCATTTGCTATTCCGCTCGACCCTGAGCTCTCAGGAGCTGGAGACAC
Organism: Lactarius trivialis; assembly: GCA_003315845.1. Classification (NCBI taxonomy): domain Eukaryota; kingdom Fungi; phylum Basidiomycota; class Agaricomycetes; order Russulales; family Russulaceae; genus Lactarius; species Lactarius trivialis. The sequence continues at coordinate 36,876 of QFDV01003695.1, forward strand.
CACTCGCGTGGAATATATCATAATGTCTCGGCGCTCTCGAGACAGGGCTGGCCTTCGGTATCAGCGCCGAGGTGTAGATGACGAAGCCCATGTCGCTAATTTCGTTGAGACAGAAACTGTCACCCTATTAGAGGTATGTAGCGCCAAGAGTCCGCCAACATACCACTAACGCCGCCTCTTTTTCAGAGAGAGAATATTACTAACATCTTTAGCTACGTTCAGATTAGAGGGTCCAGTAAGTCGTAGTCACTTCAGGCGGCACCATACCTACGTTTTTCTTTCCCAGTCCCGTTGTTTTGGACCCAATCAGGTGCTGGGCTAAAGCCTGCTCCTCAGCTATCTCCAGAAACGACGCATCAGCAAAATTTAAAGGCGCTTTCTCGACATTTCAAGCGAACATTATCTAATTATGGACCTCAGGTAAGTGTTTTTAACAATAAACACAGCGTACGAAAATCATTTCATGTGTTACAGACCGCCGTGAACTTGGCGGAAAAGCATGGCAAAGAAGGGGTACTTACTAATGCGTACCGTGAATACGTTGAAGAAGCCCAGCTGTCAGATGTCAAGTACGTGACATGTAAACTGCGTCATGGTGGACGCTGACGGTGAAGAAGATACTGTGAATATGACTTTCACGCGGAGACCAAGGGTATGAAGTACGTCACAGACACTGTATGATTGATTTATTCGAGGGCCTGACAGCGGGTAGATACGAGAACATCACAAAGTTCATCACCCAACTTGAACGATCGTTTGAGTCTCAAGGGTGAGCAGAGTATCATGCAACCCTCGCTCATACGAAACGATCTATTCGGGTTAGCTTCCTGTGGATATCCGGTCAGTCCGTGTTGTCCCGACAAAGAGGCGTTTACCGTGTGAACTGCATCGATTGCTTGGATCGGACAAATGTCGTGCAGGTTAGTGATATCTGTCAGAGTGGTTTGTATGTACTCACGACCTACGCAGTCTGCATTTGCTCGATACGTACTGAACCGCCAGTTGCTCGCGATTGCCCTGCTGAGCCCTTCCGAACATGGACGCACGGATATGGATGTTGTCTTTAACGATGGTAGGACAACGAACTTGGCAGATTCAGCCGACTATCCGTGGTGTTGATCTCGTCGTCAGTGTGGGCAAACAACGGAGACGCCATTAGTCGATGCTAGTACGTGTGACCATTTCAGTTGCCAACCCACCCTTATCCGAAGGACAGTGCAGGAACATCAGCACTCAAGGTAACTCAGAGAAAAGGAATGATTTCTTTCAGCTGACGATAACAATTCGACAGGGCGACTTTACCAGGTAGAATCCCTAATCAAAACCGCAGAGACTCTTGAATTGAATAAATTCGAACTAACAGAACAGGCAAGCGTGATCTCGGAGGCCTATTGAATGATGGCTTAAACTCGTTGGCGAGGTGACCGACTATGTCCCTTCCTTCAATCTCTTCCGCTAAGTTCCACGTTTCCAGGATGTACACTTCAACATTCAGCGATTGGTTTTCTCAGGCCGTTATTGACTACATGCTCGGTTTCCGCACACTCTCGGTTTTCTCGGAGTTCTTGTTCAAGTTGCAATCATCTGATCCACGAGAACTCGTCCGTTTGTCGAATATTCGAGCTGAGGCCATAGCGACGTGTATCTCGCGCGTCCTAGAAGAGGGGGAGAAACTGTTGTCAGGTTGGACCTTGTTCTCTCCCGGTGCGCTGAACACGAAGTTAGGGGATAAGTTCGAGGAAAAAGTGTTCCTCTTGGTCCGTAAACTTTGGTATTTCTTTTGCCTTTTCATTAATTTTTGCTCAGTCCGGAGTATCGCTACACATTATAGTGAGTGCCGCACGCATTTACCAATTTCACTGCGGTGCTCTCAACTGTTTTCCAGAGTTACGACTATAACCTACAAAAGGTAAAGATTTCAACCCGAATACCTCTTATTGACATCGTTGGTATTTCCAAAGGTCACTCGCTCACTCTTTCTCTCTTAATACTGCCTCACCGTTAATCCAGGCGCCTATATTGTCTCCCCCTTAGAGGAGGCGTCTCGAGATCCCATTCAGAATGCTGGTTTTTCGGTGGAGTGGCACAACGCACGCCAGTTCACGCGCGTCACGAGCTACTCTGTGCGCAACAGCGTCGAGATTCCGACCTCGCCCTCTGGGCCGTACGTCGTTGCCCTGGACACACCCGGCAGCAGCAGCAACACCGCACCTGCCGTGCGAAGCCCCCTCTCTCCCACCACCGTATCACCAAAACGGACAGCAATCGCCGCCTCCGCCTCGAATCGGCGCGGCACTGTGCCAATGAAGCCCCGACCGCCACCGCTCCTCTCGCGTGCGCCCACCCGCTCCCGCCTCTCGCGTCTTCTCTCCAACACCGCACCACCACCACCGACGCCTCCCGGCGGCGATGTGGCGGCGTCGACGGGCACGACGAGCTTTGCGGCGTTCAAAGCGCTTCCGATCGATCCCGCGCGTATGCGCAGCGATGATAGCACGTTTATCGAGCCCGCCGTCGCGGCCGCGCCGGACGAGTTTGCGGGCACGTGTCGGGAGGCCGTCGATTATATGGTGGACTGTATCGTGCGTGCGTGCAGGGACGCCAGCGATGGTGATTCCGTGCCTGTCGTGCGCCAGGAGGACATCGTCAGGTCTGTTCTGCCATTTCATTACCTTTCTCTGCTGACTCTTATGGGCCGATGGCGACTCAGCTTGGCAGAGGCGCAGAAGATGACGAGCGTGATTGCAAAGATGGAATACGGCGTTAAGAGGTTGTTGTGGCTTGGTGGTTGATGAGTACCTGGCACGATGATAATGGCTTCGACTTTACTTGGCTTGGCTACTCGACTGCGAAATGACCCACAACTAGCAGTGGGACCTCTAAAT
>QFDV01003695.1:40812-67971 GCA_003315845.1 Lactarius trivialis
ACCGTCTCGCGGTACAGGCTGAGCCCGCTTGTGCTAGACTCCTGTGATGATCTTTCCTTTCTCCTCGGTTTATCGGAAGAGCTACCACCGATCGCACCGGAAATTGTGCCCCCCCGTCGGTTGACGGTGCCACCTAAAGTAGGCGACTCGCGTTGCGTGGGCGACGTGAGGGAACGCATGGGAGGTTTCGACGCGCGGGGGAGGGATGCTGTGGGTGAGATTGGCGACAGAACCTGGTGCACGGAGGCTGGCGACAACATCTTGTCCGTAGAGGCAGGCGATCCCAGAAGTGCAGCTACAGCAAGGTCGAGGCCGTTTTCCACGGGCGCTCTGGCGTGGTCGTCTGAGTATGCAGAGGAGATGGACGGACTACGACGCAATTGAGAGGGAGTAGAGACCAGGCGACGCCCGATGGCATCGTCATCATCCGAGTCGTCGTCATGGGCATAGGCGAGGCCGCCAAACTCGGACCCTTCGTCGTCTTCCCGCATATGGAAGGAAGAATTCGTGCTGTCATCTTGGGTCACGACTTTGACGGTATCCCCGGATGCTACCCTCTTCTTCTGCGAGAGATTTTCAGGAGAGGAAAAGGGTAATGTAGTCGGAGAAGTGGGAGTCAACGGCCCGGATGCCTCGGAGGGCTTGGGAGCGTGAGATGGCTTGAGGGGGAAAGGGATAGACGAGGATTTGGCGGCTGCATTCTCATCGCGTCCGGGGAGTAGCGCGAGTGGGAGCGTGGATGAGGTTGGAGGAAACAAGGGCTGGGTATTCGGGGAAGACCGAGGGTCTTGGGAACGCATCGGAGGCGATTTGATGGGTGCGGGAACCGAATGCGGATACGGCATATGTGGCGCAGCTGCTGAGAAGATATCAGCGATATATTGGGTATGACGACAGAAGCGAAACCACGAGACGCCAAGAATCGTAAACAGAAAGCAGTGCATCGTACGAGCGCCTAACAAAATTAATGAAATGAATGACGACGTACCGACGGATGAATTTTGGACGTCCGGAGGTGGGTAAGCTCGCCTGCCGTCCATAGACGGGTTCCAAGGCGCAGGCGGAGGTGATGATGGCGAGCGCACGCCGGATGACGCGGAAGCAGCAAACATGGCAGCGCGAGCTGCAGCTGCAAAGCCCCTACGTCCTACGCCGGCCATGCCAGCTGCACCACCCGACTTGGTGTCGATCTCGGGTCCCATGAAAGAATAGTTGGACGGGGCAGGGGAAGGAGGGACTCGAATGGGAGGGTTGGGACGATTGGAAATGAGCACAGACCGCGGCTCATGAGCACCCCGAGGAGCCTGGGCGAGTTGAGAGGACGGTTCGGAGGGACGACGGTAGTTGGCAACGCTCGGGTTGTTGTGGATAGTGTTGGGATGCGAGTTGCCAGGGATGGCGCTGAAAGCTACTTCGGGTGGACGCCTACTACCAGTCCCAGGGTACTGGGAAATCGGTTGGCGAGCTGAAGAGATTGGAGTCTGGGTGCGCGAGGGAGGCGGGGCAGGGCTACGGACGCCATTCCGCGAAGGCGCACGACTGGGGTTGTTTCGAAGGGGGCCAGGGTCGTAATTGCGCGGACTCGTGGGTGGTAACCTGGGAGAAGCAGCATCGAGGCGACTGGCATTCGCAATGGCTGTCTGTAGCTTGAGTCGAGGTGGGATGAATTTGGAAGAAGAGGGGGAATTGGTTGGGAGTGGTGCACAGACGTGTTCACCAAGTTTATCGAGTGGAACAGACTGGGTGCAGGAGGAACACTTTACAGAGGGAAGAAGTTGAGATATGCGAGAGTCAGAACCAAGAGCCATAGTTAAAGGAGAGTGAGAAAAGAGAATTAATAAATGAAGAGTAAAAGGATGATTAGAGACTCTATTAAGGCAACACTATAAACTGGCACTGTCTGATCGCTCTTTAGGTCTGCTCTCGGGTGGCCCTCGCTGCTCCAATACATTCACATTTCCAATTCCAACTGTTCCATTCCCGCTGTTACCCAGTCTTGAGAAAAACTCATCCCATTGCCCTGTAAAATAAATCCTTTTTCAGTCATCGTCCTTGTGCAGCTCAGAATATACTAACCCCAATCAAACATCCCACCAGGGATCCCATCCAACCAGTTGTTGTCGGCCATCGCAAACTGTTCCAGCGCTCGCGTGGACGCGGGAGTAGAGTCCAGTAAGTTCATCAAGCGCACATTCTCGCTCCCAGTCATCCCGCCCTCGTTCAGCACAGGGTTCAAGTTCACTTTCTCATCCTGTGTTGCAGTTGACTGAGCTCCAGAGCCTTCGTGCTCGTCCGCCCCTGCCGATGGTGCACCATCTGCCGCCCGCGTGAGCCCGTCCTCCTCAAACAGCCGGGACATGACCTCACCCTCGTCATCTTCGTCGCTCGTGCTTTCGATAATCACGCCGGGGGCAATTTCTGGGTACGCCCCTTTGACCTTGCCGTGAGCGATAAACACACCTCCGCCAGGTCGGCTGGGGTCCCTCTCGTATGAAAGTCCTCCCATTGGTGGCGGTTTCTTAGTCGTCACGTTGCTTGTGGGGTTCAGCGCCGGTCGCTCCAGCTGCACCGGTGGGCCTTGCGTCGCCTCGTACAACAACGCAATAATCTCTGCGGTCTATGGGAAAAATATGTCAAGCGAGCCGCTCATACGGGTGCTATAGGACCCAACCTTCCGACGCGCCGACATGTGATCTGGTGAGAGTGACTTCTCCCATCGCCGGATACAATCACGCAGCTTTTTAAGCTTCACTGCGGCGTCCTGGTCCTGGCGACGCGCCCATGTGTGGTACTGTGAGGTTAAAATTAGCAGACTTCTTAGCACATGCTACATACGAACCTGGACCAACGCGCATGATGTCGCAGCATACGCAACTAGCATCCACACGTCGTATATTTTGTCGTTCTGATCTAACCAATCGATGGCATCGCCAGTCAATTCAACGAGATTTGACCAGCTCTCGATGGTCAGGGAAAACTTGAGGTGTTCAGGACACGAGTAAGAAATTCGCATGAAGACACGCCAGAAGATCATCAAAACGCAAGAGTATAGAAGGAAAAGCACGCCTGTGTAGAAGATACTTAGAACATCATCTAGAATTGAACGTATCTTACGAACCTGCGTTTACGGGCGTGTCAGGTCCGCGGAATTGAAGATTTAGAGGCAAGTTCTTCTTCCAATTTTCAATATCCGCGAGGAGTGCAGCAAGCGCCTCGTCCGTGGTATTCATTAGGCCGGCCGGGCTACGTTAATCAGTAAATTTGACAAATAGAGAAGATGATGGACTATACCTATAGACGGTCTTCAATACCCTGCCAAGGATGACGCTAAGCCTGACGAGCTCATCCACATAGAGATCATAAGGAGTGCCAGATGAAGGTAGTCGAGCGTCGCAATCGTTGATATCGATCATATACGGGTGCCCATATGACAAGCTCACCCTACGGTAAATATCGTCAGTGCAAACTCCCTGGCGTAACAGAGTAGAGTAACCATCGGTCACTGATTAGACACGTTCCCCATAGCCTGCGACGCATTTCGATATTCTGCTTTACTGCCTCGGCACGGTGAAGACCTAGATCTTGAGCCTGTCATTCGGCATAAGCAAACGCTCGGATAGGGGAAAAAATATTCACGGACCATCCTGATTGCAGTCCCCAATCGAATCCACATAGCGGATAGGGCATTTGGCACAAATTGTGAATGACAATCTCCCACCATGGAAAGGATTAGCAGGCTCTGCACGTTGGCGATCGAAGCCGTCGAAAGTACGTCTTCAAATTTGATGACAGAATTGACAGTATAGCGTATTGCGTCGAATACGCTCTGGGGTACGTCGCGCCGCGCCGCTGCTACAAGACAGATAGAATACAACAATATAGGGGAAGGTGAAGAACTGGAGAGGAATTCGGCTTGTGTGATGACCGGAAGGACGGGGGCGATCTCCGTGAAGTAGGCATTGACCAACTTCTCGACCATGTCGCGCTCAATACGCATGTCGACGGGCTTTTGCAACACAGGTGCTGTATCGCCGACACTTGGTTCTATTACCTGGATGAGACCATCACCACTCTGAGATACCTCCCATGTGTGGTGATGTCGAGCATCGTAATTTTCATACAACCTTGAGGGTATCGTAGCACTGGAATGAAGAAGATGGGCTTCGGAAGTTGGTCCTGGGGGGGAAGTGGGTCAAGCGAGGCAAAACGGTCGTGAACACTCAACCCCGCACCGTAAACTCGAGCATCAGCAGGCCGAGAGGATTCTCCGAGCGGCGTAGAGGAATGACGTCCCTCTGCATTCTCCGAACGTGCCTTTTCTGCTGCTTCTTCTTCTAGTTTCTTCTTCTTGAAACGGGTCTCCGCTATGGGAAGAAAGAACGTGCACTCGAACCCGTACTGCTTGCAATGCTGGCACAGGGCTGGTTCGGAATCTGCTAGGATATCGCATCTGTTCGACGGAAAATTCGTCAGCGCCAGGATGAGGACCGATTTTTGCCGAGGGCAACGGGAAAAGGCTAATAAAATATGAAGCGAGGCGGACCATTCGGACTCGGGGAGAAAAGAGGGCTACGGACCGGATTTTGCGACTACGACAGCTATCGCACGCCCTCTGCGTCTTGGTGCGCTTCTTTGAGTCTAGGGGCAATGGGGGTTGCGTATTAGCCCTTGAACCTGACCCCGCTACGTTGGGGGTTGAGCCCGACGGTCCTGCAGCTTCCTCTGAGCCTTCCCCATCTCTTCCTTGGCTCTCACTCGTTGGCTTGCGCTTACGCTTCCCGGATGACTGCTGACCGACTTGGATTGGTGACTGATTCGCAGTCGGAGAAGGTTGAGCAGAGACATCATGCGCGGCGCTCGGACGAGGCGGGGCATACATCATAATTTGCTGGGGATAAGGCGGGTAGTGAGGGTAAGGGTGGGAAGGGTACGGGCCATGGTGCATAGGATATGGATATGAGGGAGGATGGCTTTGTCCAGTCATAGGATTCGAATTCATGCCATTACTCGAATGGCCAGTTGAGTTGTGGTGATAACCCTGGTGAGGTTGAGGGAAAGGGGAGCCATTGGATGGATAGGATGGGTTCATGACAGGATATTGGGTGGCGGCGGGAAAGGAATGCACGAGGGCCGAACGAGGATCGGGAGCTGTTCCCCTCTTCGATGAGGATCTTTGCGGTTCTTCGCGCGCGTGAGAGAGAAGGGAAGGGCGGGATGCTGAGTTTAAAGGAGAATGAGAGATCGAAGTAAGAGGAATGAAGTGATACCGATCGGAGTGAGTCACGTACGGAGGTCCGGAGATGGAAGATGGGAAGATGGAACCGCAGCGGTAGCAGCAGCAGACTTAGTGGGGCGTTTCCTGGGCTTGTCAGCAGGACGGGAAGGCGGTGGCGGGGCTGACCGCGCGTCTTCTTCACGTTTGGTTCCATATTCTGGTTCCATAGTAGTCCAGACCAGACACCACAGCCTCAGTTACAGACGCCAAGCAGCTGTGACCAATGTCAAGGTACGGACACTCCGAGCGAGACAACCCCAGGGAAGAACTTATGTAAGTACTATTCACGGAACAGAGTGGGTCCGGTTGGAGTGAGAGAAAAAAAAAAGGGGAGGGAGGGGTTACGGGACAATGGCGTCGGCCTTGCCTTGTATGCGCAATGTCTCAAGGACAGAAAAATGATGGGAGAGAGCAGAACAAGATTGCCAGACAGGGCGTGAACTGGGGCGGACTGGTTCATACATCATGATGGTGGCGGCGGCAAGGGCGGCTCTCCCTTCCATTAAAGCGCCGTTTTAAAGTTACATCCCGCGCATGTGAGAATACGCTGACGTCACCAATAAAATCCCTGTTGAGCCAATTGTTCGTCTCACCTACCGCGGCAGTCAATCAAGATGCCGTCACCCGCAACATTTTAAAATTCGCCAGAACGTCGATGCCGACGTGCGGACAGATAAGTCAACCCCTGACAAAAAACAATTGTGAAAATAAAAATATGCACCATCCATTAAAACACATCCACATCCATTAAACGCATACAAACCCACACTCAAACCTCAGGCATGCTCTGGTATCTACCCTCCTCCGCACCATTGTCCACGACAAAATCAGCTTGATCCTCAAAACCAGGGTTTACCAGCCGCTTGTCCTCAGTCACCACGGCGTGGGGTTGCACCCAAGAATATCCGCCCGGACGACACAGAACGTCGGCGAGATTTCCCGTACAACTGGGGTGGGCAAAAGGGTTCGAAGGAGTCTCCCCAGGTTCAAGTGACTTTTGTGCGGAGTTCCGAATCTACGTAACAACAGCAAGGTCAACGTCAATAATTCCCTATATGTGTAAACCGGCGTAAAGGGAAGTGATGGGAAATGACAGCAGACAGGTGGAAACGAAATCTAAGGCGCCATACCTGTTCTATCGTGGTCACGTTGAGGTAAAGGAGCTAAAGCCAACTAGTCAATATTTCGGGGGGGCCGAAATTATTGCAGGCTCACCCGCACATGGTACATAAGAAGCGCCCCCACTGGCCAGATCACTATGATCCCAAGACAAAAGGCAGTTGCACTTCCGGCACCCTTACCAAGAGCATGCCTAAAGTCGATGTGATCCTCCCGCGTCAACCACGAGAGATGTAATCCCGACGTAACGACCACTAGGCACAGCGTAAAGGTCTAGAAACGTTCTACGAGTCAAACCGATGCCCTGACGCATTAACAAATAAAACTATTTTCGACGCACAGTCGCCAGAATGAGGGCAAAAAAATGAGTATAATTACGGCGCCCCACACAGTTGTTTACCCATTGACAGTGATGATCACATCCATCGACACAATTATCACACTGTGTGAACGTCAAGTCTTCGCTTGATCACCCGAGTTGGCTAATAATGCGTACCATCCTGCAATGGCTTGACCGCGGTGATCGGTATGTGCGGCAAGTAGTACAATACTTCACCCGTACCCTTACGAACCTCTTGTAAGCGATTGAAGCTGCTCTCGGGATAAGAAAACTTACACCCCGGAACGGACTTGCAAATCCCGCGGTAATGGGATAAGGTCACCGCCGTCAGGGGATGCAGACGGGTATGGTGGATTAGGGTCTAAATTTCGTGGGAGTATTCCAGGGTCCTTGAAGGCCTATCGAGCGCACAGTGAAGACGGAAGCAAAATCTACGGAGGTGAAGACTTACCGTTGACAACATCAACGATATCGTCAAAAGACACATGTATGCGCCAGCCGCAGCAACGGCAGGGCTTTTGTTATGCCACCACCATACACATGTTGTGCCAAACCAGACTCCTGAAATCCCAAAGAGCAGCGTGAGGGACCCGATAAACGCCCAAGGTTTATCACCGCCCATAAGTAAACGACCTTGCAGAAACCAGCGGTTGGAAGAGGATATCCGTTCATGATTTCGAACGTAACGAGCGGACTTTTCGTGTTTCACAGGAATGGATGAAGGAGGGTATTCAGACTTGGCAGGGGCGGGGGGGTATGGTATGAATATAGCTGAGGACTGGTGTCGCAAGCCGAGGGGGGTAACGCCCGACGCCTTGTACTCCTCGTCCGAATTTTCTTTTGTCTCAAAAGGTGTAGGCGGCCCATTGCTCGCGCTCCGAGCCAAAGGAGAATTGGCCAACACCGGCGACTGCCTGGCGCTGTCCGAGGCAGACAGAGATCTGCGAACCGATTCGAGGCTCAGGCCCTTCCGGAAGCGCTCAAAGCTGTCGCGCATGCGCGCTGCAGCACTGGCGCTTGTAGCGTTCTTTTCTATGACATTTCTGGCGAGAGATGGCCTAGACCGGTGAGTTGTGAGCGAACCAGAGCGGGAACGAACGAGTCCACCGAGAGGCAATAACGGTTCGCGACTGTGCTTCTGACCTCTTATAGGCTGCTGTGTGATCGCATCTTGCATGGAGTTGCGTGATGCCCGTTCGCCGCTGAGACGATACGAATCAGACAGTCCATCTGAGTCATATAGAACGTCCTGCGCCAATGGCTGGAGTGGATATGTGGAATTAGTTTCGCGGTCGTGTAAAGGAGGAGAGACTGCGTTGGAGGAAGCCGTGGAGGAGGGGCGGGATGTATCGGAACCAGAAAGAGGCGGTAGCACGGGACGAGATGGATGAAAGAATGGCGGAGGGGGGAGAATTCCAGGTACATGTGTCACGCTAAGAGGAACAGAAGTCGAAACTGTGAATGTTCGGCGAGTCGGGGAACTTGGGTCTACGGGTGTGGTGGGAGTAGGACGGGAACGAGAGACGGAAGAGACGGCAGAGCCAGAGCGTGCATGTCTGCTATTGCGAGGAGTTGTGACGCTTTCGAACTTGGTCGAGAGACCCACGCTTGATAATGAGGACGGGAGCTGCGAAGGGCGTTGAGAGACGGGGACCGACGACGTAGAAGGGGAGAAAGGTAAGGAACGTTGAGAGGCCATGAGTGAAGGGTGAAGTAAGGCAATAAAGTAAAGTACGTGTGCACAACCTTGTGGTCAAGCGGTCAAGCTAGTCAAGCAGGGAGACGAGGCCGGAGGCGAGAATGTGGCCAGCCGGCTTTCACCGGAAATCTCATTAAACAGAACCAGAATACAGTCGGATAACTCGAATACAAACAGCGGCTACGTTACGATAGCTATTACGATAGCTAAGTTGCTAACGAAAGAAAATCACCTCCCTGCTTCTCTCATTTGCCGTGATACAATCCACTGCCGAATGTACGTACTACTCAGCTTGGCCTGCTTCAGTGCTTCCACGTCTTCCACTTCCACTCGACTTGAACTGTGTGAAATCACGTCTATTACAGACGTTTTTAATGGTGGCAAGCCCTTCTCCTCCCGGTACTTGTCCACTTGGTCACCAGGAGTGTGAGCACAGCGCGAACGAAGAACTGGCGTAGTTACCCACCTGCTTTCCCGCCGGACGCCGTTTCTTTGCTCACAACGAGAGCTTGGATGTTTGGATCCGACCCTGTTGGCCCGTATACGTCCTGTATCGGTACGATATCGTAGACAAGGCTAGGCTTGAAGAGTTCCATGAACTGGCGGACACCTCGTATTCGTTCGGGAAGACTCTCCAGCACCTCCTTATTGTCTTTTTTTGTGAGGAGTGCATCGTCTGCATAATTGTTTTGTAGGCTGCACCCTTGTGAATAATCTGAGACATACCCGTTACCCCAACTATGACCTTCTCATCGGCGATCCACGCAGCCATACTGAGAAGTATTTTGTGTCCCGCGTGCAGGTGATCGAAGGTACCCCCAAGGGCTACAACGGGATAAGTTGGTGGATCCGACCCTGGAGCGGTCGGAGAACCGGGAATGGTTTCGCTGTCCATGACGTGTTCTCCAGGCATGGACCATGCTGTTCGTAGAGATGAAACGGATTGCGGGAGAGGGACCGGTATACAGTCTAGCCAAGATCAATAACCGTGGAGCAGTTGAACTGGGGGGACGAAACACACCGCCATCGATTCTGATGACCACCTCAAAGTACTTTCCAAAGTCTTCGCTGAGGTCCTCGTCGAATCCCCGCAAAAGGACATCCACTTGAAGCAAGACCTTGTCCAGTTCTTGGGCCACCGCAGTGGCCTGCACGTAGACGTAGGTAAGAAGCTTTTGAATGTCGTCCCAACATTCCGTATGTGAAACTCCGGCCGAACTGTTGCTGTAGGAAGAACCGAAACTATTTCTCCGGCTCTGACACTCTTTCTCGGGACGACCGGAGAGAGGTGAGCGTGGCCTACGACCGGTGTTGAAAAGCCGGGAGAAAAGGACGATGACGAGGCGTTCACGAACACATCTGGCTGCGCCGGCTATAGCCGGTGCCAGAAAGCAGGGCGTACTCAAATCGTTGACGGTGGCAAGTAGGAGAGCATGTGAAGTTGTCGCGTTGGGGAGGGGCATATCCTGCGTCGCCGGGAAGAGTGTTGTTGGGGCTAGCCCCGGTGAGGCCCCTTCTGAGGGCGACCTTATGTGACGATCGAGAAATCTGTGTGTCATAGGCAGTAAACACGGACCACAGCGCTAGCGGGGCGTTCGGCTCGGAAGAACTCCATTAGTTCCATTCCACTCCCAATAAATTATGTCGTTACATCGTCATGTCATTAAACTGGCTCATTACGCTGCAAGTCACGTCCGCGTTCGAGGCGAAATCCGACTCTGGTGTAGATCCTTAATATCAAAGAAAACACTAATCCCGAAACAAATCCCCAAAAAGCACGATCCGGCCGTTGCGACGTTGTATGCGTTGCACCTGATGCGAAAATGAACGCCAGAGTTAAGCGAGCAGGTAACGAACCTACCATCCATCGAATCCCCCTGGTGGACACCTCTCTCGGATCAAAATCCACACAAACTCCACGGACCATAGTATGAGGCCAACTGAGTCGTAAAATAGCATCAATTTGAGGTCTTTCCGAGCGAGCTTCCAGTCCTCCTCCAGCGCTAATCCCTCGAATACACTCCGTCGTTTCGACCGTTTACCTGCCCCCGATTGGCTGGACGAGGAAAAATGTTCATCAGGATTTGCGCTTTCCTCGTCATCCCGGGGGTTGAACATCGTCGGGTCAACGATCAAGTTCACTTGAACATTGCCTTGCTCTTGCTTCCCTTTCTTCCCCTTGTTCTTGTTCTTGTTATCTTGTGGTCCCTGAATAGGAAGCACTGTAAGGCCACCGAGACTAGGGCCAGTGACGTTCCGCTTCTTACGACCTCCACGAAAGCAAGGGCGAAGAAAGAAAAGGTAAATGCAGAATAGCGCCGTCAGGATGGATAAACCATAGAGCGCGAACGTGTGAGGCTCAGATTGAGGTGGTGGAGGTTTGGGAGGTTTGATCCACTGCAACGTTACCGTAAGCACCGGAGAACAGAGGGAAATGCGTAGCAACGCACAAGAGCAGCATAAATTGACGATGCAGCAATTCCGAGAGCCAAGAAGACTTCGATCGCTCTAATAGCCGTCCTCTTCTTTGGACCATCTGTGATGAGGCGACCCTTCTCATTCATGCTGCCTATCGGTTCTTGCTTAACTGGGTCTGCCGCAGTCGAGCCAAACTCATGCTCTAACATGCGAACGCGCTCTTGCTTAAGCTCGGGATCCAGAGGGGCATCGTAATCCGGAGCATCAGAATCGGACCACGGAACAAAGTCCCTTGAAGATCGGTTACTTGCCGCAGCATAGACGTCGTATTTGTTCCCGACTTGGCCAGCGGTAGGATACGCGGGGTCAAAGAAAGACGCTCGAGAGGGTTCGTGTAACTGTCCAATCGGCGACCATTTCTTCTCTTTCGCGTACCACCCATGGGACCACGAGGGAAAGTGCGTAATATCAATCTCCGAGGCTAAGGTCACATCGTGGGAAGAACCTGCGGTGGGGGGACCGCTTAGTGGCTCGTGTGAATATGGTACATCACCCGGGAGATTGTAGGCAGACGTTCGTGCGGGAGATTGTGCTGGTATCGAGGGAGAAAACAATCTATGATCAGTATATCGGCGGGATGGTGTGCTGTGAGGATGTGAAGTTGGGGTGCCACGAGAAGAAACGAGTGACGGTGGTTGTGAAGAGATATGACTAGCGAGTGAAAAAGCTCTCGTAGGCGGGAGAGATGAGAGATCGTACGGTTGGTCGTACGGGTCGCGGCTCAAAGTGCGAGCGTAATCAGCCAGGTCGTATGCGTCGACAGAAGGATCTGAGTCCTCATGCCTCTGGTGATGATGGCCGCCGAGGGAACGCAACGAGGGAACGGGATCCCTGGGGTCGGGAGACCAGGGTCGAGGGCGAGGAGCTGAGAGAGGGTGAGATTCCTCGGAGGTGTAGATCGTCGAATACATAGGTCGTTAAAGTGGTCATAAAAACATCAAAACATGGCAAAGGTGAGGTGTAAGTGGAAAGGATTCGTTAAGAGGGGAGCACTGATGGTACTGTACACGTGATGGTCAGACACGGGCCTCGAGCCATGCTACAAGGCTGTCAATGTTAATCTGCCTCTTTTCGTCCACCGTCTCTCCAGCGCTTACCCAAGTTCCCACAAATTCGATATCTCCCCCTTCCCACTCAGAGAATTTAAACGACTCCCCCGGGGCACCGTTGCAGTCTAGGCCCCCCCATTCGGAGTTATCCTCCCCCTCAGCTCCAAGTTCATCGATGGCCACACCTCCGGTGTGCGATCGTCGCCGTTTTTCGAGCTCTCGTTCTAAGATACCACGCACTCGGTTGGTTGCGAGCTGTTCTAAAGACGATGTCGTTGAAACACCTGTCTTAAGTAGGTCACACTTGTGAGCTAGTATGAGTATAGCAGGAGGGTCTTGTGATGGCGGGATTGTGGAAACAGCATGTAGAACCCAATGTAGGTGTCTAAATGTCGTAGAGTCGGTCAGTATGCGCAAAACTTGCGAATCTTCGAGCGTACTCAGCTACGGATGGGCCATTGCGGGAAACATCGCTAGAGTCTACGACAAAGACGATAGCTTTTGCATCAGGTAGATGTTCACGGAACTCTGCGCGGAGACGGGGATGCCCAGGAACATCCACCAGTGTGATAGCCTTCTTATTTAGCGTGAAGGCACACGTATTGGTTTGAAGTGACGTGTGGGTAGGAAGCGTCTGGCCGAACGCCAGCTAGAATGTATGCCTGAGTTAAGGCTATCACCGCAAAAGTTACCATCACACGCACCGTTGAGAGAATAGCAGTCTTCCCTGCATCTGGCGCTCCTACAAACACGATGCTGTTGGCACGAGACTGTGACCGACGCCGAATCAAGTAAAACACGACTGTTGCAACACGGTCAGACAAGTGACTGGTGGGTATCGCCGCTAAGTTACTCACACACCAAAAGGATAGCGGCAAGAAAAGATATTGCCAATAGCTTGGGCAACGTCGATGGGTTCATGGCTGTATGGAATGAGTGCTTTCGCGTGTTATGTAATCATGTACGCCTTGTGCAAGCGCCGTCAAATTTGAGCGAGCAGACACACAATGGCAGTTGTAGCAGCCGACGAAGAGGCCGTCCACCCTCCTAGCAAAAGAATTCGCTTTTCTCACGAAAAGACTGGGGCCTCTACGCACGCCGGTACACACCCTGACTCGCAACGTTTATTTGCGCCATTTCGCGCACTCGGTATCATAACAAATGAAGTCCCGTTTGCTCTTCAACTGAGAGCGACCAAGGGCTCGGCTGAGAGCCCACGTGTGCACATCTTGACATGCTTAGGAAACTCATGGGCTTTATGGGAAGGCCAGAAGATGACCCTTCTTTTCGTTGGTGAGCCAATTTCCCACCTCCGTAGTATTCAATGGTAAAGCGCTTCCATAGGATCAGAAACGCAAGACCCGATTGCGGGTATGGCCTTCGATGGTGACTTTGTATGGGCCTCATCTGGTCCACATGTTCTCAAATACAGCAGAGGGAAGGAGGTGTGTGCAGCCTCGAGTACTCAACGCGCACTATGTTCATCTTTCCGAAAGGTTGGTAGACTGACGAACGCTCTGGGAACTCTGATAACTTCTCCACTCGTCTTTGGTTCTCACCTTCTTGCTTTGACCGAAGACGGACGAAATCTAATTACCTGGGACGTCTCAGAGCCAGGTGAGCATCTGAGCAGAACTATATGTTTAACAGCAGCGCTGAATGCCTGCGAAGAACTACATAGCCAGATTCATTTCGAGCCTGGCTTTGTCGCTGCACGCCTTTTTCATCCTGCTACCTATTTGAACAAAGTCCTCGTTGGGAGCAATGACGGAAGTTTGCAGCTGTGGAATATTCGTACTCGGTGCGTACCGCCGTGTATTTGTTCAAGTAACTCGCTTAAATGTCTGTCTTAGGTCTTGCGTACACAAAATCCCTTATATTCAATTCTCAGAATTATCATCACCCTCTTCTGTGACTGCGTTAGCGCAGTCTCCTGCCATTGACGTAGTAGGCATTGGCTTTGCATCCGGAGAGGTCGCGATCTACGACATACGTGCTGATGAAAAACTAATGCGGATTGTCGTGCGGGAAGGCCCGGTGCGGGCCCTCGCTTTCCGGGGTGGTACGAGAAGCTCTGTTTCAATGAGTTCGTGAAAGTCCCGAAATCTTTCTTTTTGTCAGATGGACCGCCTGCTCTTGCTTCCGCCTCAGAAACGGGCCATATCTCACTCTGGGATTTGGGATCTGGTGGGCGCTTGCTCCATACAGTGCGAGGTGCTCACGACGGAAGTATATCCGCTCTGGAGTGGATTTCCGGCCAGCCAGTGCTCATCAGTTCGGGAGATGATAATAGCGTCAAGGTTCGCTTTGAGATAGGACATGTCGTGTATGTTGCTGATTCTTCACAAGCAATGGCATTTCGATTCGCCGACCTCACCGCCACGTCTTCTGAAATTTCGATCGGGCCACCAAATACCTCCGCACCTCATTCGATACTATGGTGAAGATGGAAAGCAGTTGCTTACAGCGTCGAGGGACCGTAGTCTTCGATACACCTCTGTCGTGCGTGACTCGCGATCGTTTGAGTTATCCCAAGGTCTGCCTATTTTTTTCCGTGAGGCATTTACACAGTAACCCGTACCCCCTTAGGCTCTTTAAGCAAGAAAGCATCCACAATATCTGTACCCCTTGCTTCACTCAAGCACTCTTCCGTCACAGCACTGTCATTCTCGACTACAAGATACAAGGATTGGGATGATATCCTAACAGCTCACTCCGATGAGGCCTATGCCAGAACATGGAGCATGCTGAACAAAAGATTAGGCAAACATGCGCTTGGGGTCGTGGAGAACGGCAAATCAAGAACTGTCGGGACAATTAAGGTAAGCCCTTGTCGCCTTTCTTCCTACGTCTCGTGCTCAACATCGAGATAGGCTGTCTGTGTTTCTGCGTGTGGGAATTTTGGATTAGCTGGTTCCTCTACGGGTGTTATACACTTGTGGAACATGCAATCCGGTGCCCGCCGTAAGTCGTTCAGCCTCGGGCCTTGTCCAGAAGGCGTTCATACGAAGTATCGACGTCCGCCTGGAAAACAAAAGAGCGAGGAGCGCAGTGTAACCGGCCTTGCCACAGATTCACTGAACCGTTCGGTGATTGTCAGCACTCTTGACGGAACTGTTAACGTACGTGCTCATTATATGACCCCGCAAATGGTCATGTATTTTTTCGCAATCAGTTTTTTGACTTCCACACCGCAAAATTGGTGCATGTTCTCATTATACCAGCCGCCGTTGTCTCTATGGCCCTTCAGCGAGACAGTGGTCTCCTTGCGGTCACATGTGACGATCTCGTCGTGCGTCTCGTGGATATTGAAACTCGCAGGATAGTCCGTGAGTTTGGTGGATTTAGCGGACGTGTTCTAGACCTTGTGGGTTCACCGATACTCGACCCATTGCCCCAGTCTCGATGACAGCGCGCGTAGACGTTTTCTTCCGACTCGCGGTGGCTCATCACGACGTCGCTCGATTCGATTATCCGGACATTTGATATTCCCTCTGGTCGCCTAATCGATGCTTTCCGGACTGCAAGTATCGCCACTAGTGTATCATTCTCGCCTACTGGTGATTTTTTGGCGACTGCACACGTTGACAGCGTCGGCGTGTATCTTTGGCACGTACATTCCGTTGCACGATTTGGTACAATCTGATGACACCGCCGCAGGGCGAATCGAGCCCAGTACACGGACATCTCGTTCCGTAGCATCACCGAAGAAGATTTGGAGCGTGTCAACTTACCGTCAGTAAGTGGCTCTGCCGAAGATGAAGGTTTGTCCGGAAACACGTCGTAGTTGCCTATAACTAATATACCCCGAGCAGCGTTGGGACATTTGTCCAGTCTCACCGTGTATGACCACCCTCGAGACATCCTTGACTCTGTGCCCGACGTAGACGGTGAAGTCGTCACCCTTACGCTGCTGCCACGATCAAGGTGGCAGACACTCTTGAATCTCGACGTGATCCAAGTAAGTATCTCCCGTCTTCCCCTTTTTTGTGTATTTAACTATATCAGCGCCGAAACAAACCAAAAGAGCCTCCAAAAGCCCCGGAGAAGGCTCCCTTTTTCCTACCCACACTTCCAGGCGTTGAAACGCGGTTCGTGGTTCAAGAAAAAGGACAAGAAAAGACGCCGACGCGGAGATCGGAGAAGACTGCCGCAAATGCCAACAGCGTCTTCTCCGAAAAACTATCCCAGGAACCAGAGGATGGAAATTGTAAGCGTTTCAGTGTCTACCCATGACGATCGTAGACTTATGAGTCGTAGATGAGGCATTTTTTGCTTTTGCGAAATCGCTCTCCCCCGCTGCGGTTGACCTAGAAATTCGCTCTTTGGTGACCATTCAAGACTTGCGGGTCTTTCTGAACGCCCTTTCCCAGCGCCTGCAGTCCCGTCGTGATTTTGAAGCTGTCCAAACGTATATCAATTTATTCCTGCGCGTGCACGGAGAGGTACTCATTCAAAATGCCGAACTAAGAAGTGACCTAGAAGCCTTGTTATTACTACAAAGGCAAGAAAGCAGTCGTTTACTAGATTCCATTTCATCATGTTTGGGTACATTGGCCTTTGTTCGGGATACAATATGATGATGTAATCCAATCGGTATAACCCGAGCGTTTGTGCGACCCCGTTCGGCCAGGTTGAAGAAACCATCATGGAACAATCCACACCTCTTACGGTTGCCACTGGGACAATAGTTTCATGCAAGTTCGTCTTCCCCGTCTCGCAGGACAACTGCATCACTGCTCATATTGGCTCCTTCTGCAGCCGTCGCCGGTGCATTCATTACTGGCACCTATGCTTTAGCTAGACGAAGAGGACAAGCTGTTGCCTGCATATATGCCGCGTCAGCTGCCCTTAATTGCGGTGTCGCTGGGGCTACGTTCTTCAGTGAGCCAAATAGCTTACTTACTATTCCACTATATCCCACATTCCTGTAGGTGTCAAGGGATACGTTGTTGTACCCCTTCTAAACCAAGCCCTGCGGCCGAGTCCTCGCGAACGGAATGGCCTACGAGAGACACCAGAATCTACAGAGACCTCTACGAATAGCACCGTCACATGGGGGGCCATGAGGTTACACCATACCCTCGATTCCGCTTTAAGTGGGGGGTTCACGGGAGGTGTATGGAATACATGGAGACGTACGTGCCCTTCAATTTTTTCCTAGCCCCCGATAGGACTCGACGTATTGTTTCAAGGTGGCACACGTGGCGCATTGACGGGGATGATGTTCGGATCCGTTTTCTGCGCCGTTGGACAGTTGCTCTACAATGAGCTTGGCGTTCAACGCGTGAAGTTTGTCTCCCGGACAAGTCCCGCCGCCTCCCCCCGTCGACCGGCTCCCGAGGTCATCGAGCCTGTTCCCAAGGAACCTTTGTTTGACCGAATAATCCACTCCATCGGCTTCAAAAAGGTTCCTGATGAAGAATATCTGGCCAAAATGAAGGAGGAACGTGCCGCCTACCTACAGAGAATCGCCGAGTTAGAAGCGAACTTACAAGCAGACAAGGATTCGTAGCTCCCGTAGATGTGAAGGTAGCGATGGCAGGTTAACTACATTCTACAATCCGAAGTCACGACTCTTCACACCGCCTTGCAGTAGTGCACTTCTGCGACTCCTTTCCCATCCATCCGGAATCCTCCAACGGCAATGTTGTCGCCGAGAATAGCTAACGCATTGACCTTTGAAATCATCTCTGTCTGCGCAATTGGGAACGACTCAATTTTCCGATCTTCAACGTCACTTTCGATGTGCAATAAGTGTCCGGAAATGTTACCAAGCAAAGTGCTCGTGACAATCGTTGTGGGATTCAAGAAACCTCTAGACACGCATAGAATGGATGAACTTGGACATGCTAATATGAAGGGGACTTACAACGCGACAACAGGACCCTCAGCAATCTTCTTGGACAAGCCCATATCTTCACGCAAGCCTCCCCACTTGCGGGTCTTTTTTGCGGAGACTTTCTTGTCGCCGCCTAAGCCAACCCATATTTGGCCGTCTGCGGTACCCGCGGCGACGGTTCCTGTGGACGAAACGGAAAGGCAGAGAACGAACGGAGGAGACAATGACACAGCGGATGTCTGCGGTAACGAGGCTATGGGAGGTAGGAGTGACCCTCCTTATGCAGCCGCTTTACAAGAAACGACGTACCGAACTCCCGTCTTGAAAGTAAAGTATCTTGTCTGAAGTCGAAGTGGAGCAAGGCAGAGTCATAGCCCCCACTGACAACCTCACTCGGACGGTCAGGTATAAAATTTGCAGTCGCACAAATCTAAAGGACCGAAGGTATCAATTCTCGGATGTTGCACAGACTTGTCGAGGCTCACGCTCGTATGCCGTGTCATCATCCTTCGAACGCTGTTTGTCAATAGATCAACTACGCCCACTGCCCCACTATCCAGGCTGAACGCGAGACTCTTCTGGTTCATACTAACAGATATCTGAGAGTAAGTTCTCAGACAAACCGGGGGAAAGGTGTACTATGATCACATACCCCGTTCACTGCATCTCCGTCGTTTTCACCTACTTGGATGGAGACCGATGCATTTTCGGATGATTGAATGAGCTGTTCGGTGTCCAGACTGAACAATTTTACCTGAGATGGATGTTAGTACATCCAAAACGATCAGGTGAAGAAGTGTCCCGAACACTGACAGAACTTCCACAGGCCACCCAAATATCGCCGAAACCACCCAACTTTGGTGCGATGATAGCGATGGATGAGATTTCAGAGCCAAGTCCTCGAATGGCTTTGACAACTTTAGTGTCTGGCAGGCGATAGAGCCGAATACTTCCGTCGTCTTCCAGGGTCAGAATCAGACGTAGCCTGTTCCGCATGAGCGCGAAAGCTCTCACCAGATCCCAAAATCAACGTTTCATTTTGCGTATACTCCAATGACGATACGTGTGCTGGTGTTAATAAGGTGTGCTGTAGGGCATGGGAAGGGCCTTGTGTAAGATCCATCTGTAATAATCTGATAATGCTTAAGTGCCAACCTGTACACGCCCGATTGGGCCACGGAGTATTTGCTGCAGACAGCCACCATGGTAGTCAATTCTTCCACCCAGTATGCCCCAACTTCACTGGAAAAGTTAAAGAGCCTCCTGGAAGATGATAACAAGGTTAAAGTTGCAGGTTGCGTAGCCAAGAGCATACTGCTGACGAGACTTCAACTGATCACCTTACCACACAGGTTTCGATGGTATGTCCCACATGTGGCCGATAGCAATGTCTGATTCTGGCCAGTTGATGGACTCTTACGCGGGAAATTTATGGTGCGCCGCCTCATGGCCTCCCTCGCCTTTGTTGACGGTCGAGTTTGTACAGTCAAAGGAGAAGTTCTTGAGTGCAGTATCCTCTGATGGCTTCGGGTTCTGCAGCGTTATCTTGTATGTCATCCCTCGTTTGAACTGCAGAGTATTCACCAGTGGTGCAGCGGCTGGGATTTACACGATGCCGTGTATTCAAGAGAGCTCTTCATCTCCAACTCGGCAAATGGTTATCGTGACCTTATCGCGTCGATCGATCTGTCCACGTACCGCAGGATCCCCTGGGAGAACAACGTTCCATTCTTCTTGGTCTCATTCTTGGATCCCGAAACGAAGGCCCCCATCAGCGTCTGCCCACGCGGCGTGTTGAAGAGGGTTCTGAGTAAAGGAGAGCAAAATGGGTGGCAATGTCTTGCAGGAATCGAGTTTGAAGTACGTCACTACTACTGAACTCGGAACACAACTACGCGACTGACGTTTGATGCAGTATTTTCAATTCAAAGGTAAACTTGACGGATCTTGTGGGGGTGTGGCAGTTCTGAGTCACGTCTTCAGAGACTCCGCACAGCCTCGCTGAGAAAAAGTTCAGTAATTTGCAGCCTCTGACCCCAGGGAGTAAGTATCGTCGTATTTTCGACGCGGTAATTTGACTAACCCCATATAATAGTGCACGGTTATTCACTGCTCCGAACACAACTAAACAATGATTACTTTCATGACATATATAACGAAGCGTGTAGATTCGAGGTTGACCCTGAAAGCCACCGTACGCGTGTGACTGCATTCTCACTTCCTGCGTCTGATGTCATTTCGCACAGACACGGAGACAGGTCCAGGAGTCTTCGAGACGGCACTCACCTACACCACGGCTCTTCGTATGGCAGACAATGCGTTGCTATTTAAGTATCTCGTGAAGAGCTTAGGGATGAAATATGGTATCACACCAAGTTTCATGGCGAAGCCTTGGGGTAATGTAAGTATATCCTTTCGTGTGTTCGATCTTACACTTATGCGTTTGCTCAGCTACCTGGATGTAGTGGGTTTGTGCAAAATTGCGTGGTTCTTCACAGGCGACGAGCTAATAGCAAAATTTGCGCCCTGAAGTCATATTCACGTATCCATTCGTGACAGCAATGGCGACAACACTTTCGCTGTCAAACCTGAAGAGCTCAAGGAGGGACGAGAAGGGGCCGCTTATGATGAGCTCAAATATATCAGTCAGAGCGCCGAGTACTTCCTTGCTGGTGTGCTGCATGGTTTGACTGATGGTAAGTCTATCGTAACTCATGGGGTCGAAGTGACGCTGAGCCATTTGAAGTTATGCCCACCGTGAGCGCTATCCTCATATGAGCGCTCGCTCTAAGACCCAACTCCATGACAGCTCGTACCAACTATCAACGGTTATAAGCGGCTTGGTGGCGGCGCAGCATTTTGGGCACCCAATGCCGTGACATATGGCTATGATTCCCGCGCGGCCTCGGTCAGGGTCATATCTCCTCCCTCGGTTCCACTTGCAGCGACGCGGTTCGAGATCCGCGTCACAGGCGCAGATGTCAATCCTTTCTTCGCATTGAGTGCGATTTTTGGACTCGGCATCAGGGGCATTGAGAAGAAGTTGGCGTTGCCTGTCCCGCCGCTCTCAAAGTTGAGTCTTGACGATAAAATTGCTGGCAAGGTGCGTATTCTAAGACGAAATTTATGAAGTGTGTACTCAACCGTCATTCTGATTGAAAAGATCCCCATGTTGCCGCTATCGTTGGAAGCGGCGACTGCGAAGATGGTTCAACCGGACAGCATTGCTCGCGAGATATTCGGCGATGAGTTTGTGGATCATTTCGGTGGTACGAGGGAACACGAAATCAAGCTTTGGAACGAGGCAGTTACCAGTTGGGAAGGTCAGTCTAACTTGTGAAATGTCCTCCACGAAGAAACTTATAACTAGTGTCTAGTGGAACGCTACCTGGAGTTGGCGTAAAGCACAGCATAACTATCCCTAATGTGAAAGAACAAAAGTGTACGATATCTAACTGGTTGTGTAGAATCCCTGCCAGCTTCAGAAGTCCGGAAATCGTTGTGATATTGGCTATGCGACGGGTGCTTCGACCGCGTTGTCTGTCGGTTCATTTACAGGAGGGGTGTTGGCAACCGTTTCCAAAGTAGCTGGTACAGTGGGAATTACGTCGGTCTCGGTCGCGTGTCTGACAGTTTTGAACCACTTAAGGAAGTGTGGGACGTCCTGATAATCCATGTAACCAGTACCCCTGCTGGGATAATGAGAAATGCTCACCTCGGAGATGGAACCTGCCATCGCGTTATTGGCGAGAAAGGTAGGTATGTTGCCACCTGGGGTGCTGGAGGTGGCCATGCGCCATTCCGTCTTCCCATCAGGAAGCTCCGTGAGACTTTCAACGCTGACATAGCGGCCCTTGACACCCTTCTCTTCGAGTTTGACCAGCTCGGAATCGCTACTTAGGTCTACGGGAATGGATATGAATAAACTGTCAGAGAGTGAGCGGGCGAGGTAGAACGGAGCAGCGCGGCTGAATTGACGCACGCTGTCCGGGGATTAGTGGTCGGTTCATGGTGCACGACTTGTAAAACGGTGAACACGCGAGGAGAAACACCGAAGGTTGGAAGTTCGTAATACAACGACCAGATTTCTTGAGTCGCGGAAATCTTCTTGATCAATGTGGCTTTCTTCACAACGTCCATGTACCTGTCCCATGTTCGTCGTCATCGAGCCCACTCCTCTGAGAGGGCGTCCGGCGGGCTTACTCTTTCTCGTTCTCAGCATGATTGGCCCCTATTTTGCTCCAGAATTCGTCGAACGTCGCCTCGGCCGCGGTATGCTCACTGACCCTGCAGTACCAAGGCGCGCCGTCGCCGGGACCCTTCGATCTGGAATAGGTTTGGACAATGTTCTTCTGGTATTTCTTGCCCTTCTTCCAGCCTTTGGAAGCCTCGATCACTTCACGCGCCGCTGCGATGACTTGCTCTTCCGAGGGCAATGCTGCGGTGGTAATTAGAGGTAGTGCAAGGCATTCAGACTGATACTGGACAGACCGTTGGGTTGAAGCTCGGGCGCTATAGTCAGCTTGAAGCTAGAGGACATCGTGGGGTGAGAGTAACTGAAAAGGAAGTGGAATCGTAAACTTGAGAACTAAGTATCTCTCAGCACCGATCAGCACTAAGTTACCGAGCTCAGTACCGGGCACTCCGGTTCTAAATTATGAATGATTGTGAACAGGAATAGCTAGGGTGGTGCTACGCGACACAAAAGGTTACGGCAATGCGTGGGAGGTTGATGTGCTTGTCACAGAAGAGCTGAGAAGGTTCACAAGCCCAAAGAAACGGCTGCGACCGAGTGATGGTTCGTCTCGGGGCAACTTCTCGCCTCTACTGAGGACAATACCAACGAATTTGCGCTCCCCCCGCATCCACTTTTCCTTGTAGAAACGGACGTAGCCGGGGACGGTCGCATATAGTGTATGATCACGACCTATTTTCACCTAGATAGACGGGGCATTCAGCTTCACTCAAAGTCTAGTGGAGTGTGAAAGACGCACATGCTGACCGGGGTGAAACTGCGTTCCACGCTGACGCACGATGATGTTCCCAGGAATCACGTACTGGTCTGTGTGGCCAAGGCTAAGTACGTTGGCCAGGGGGACGAAAGGTCTGCGCACCTGAGAACTTCTTAACACCAAGGCGCTTGCCTGGTGAGCCACCGTGATTGCGTACAGAGCCTCCGGCACGTTTCGTCGCAGTTCGGATGGATCCTGTCAAAGGTGAGATTATAAAAGAATGAGATTGAAAGGGGGGATTAACCTAGGACAGAGAAAGGAGAGTAGACCGGATCTGAAAGGCGTAAAAATGGTAAAAAGGACATTACAGTAGTGGAAGCTTGGTGGCAATGCCCAGTTAGGGGATCGAAGAGGGGTCTCCAAGGAGCGCTCGCTTACTGGCCACACCTATCTCTCTCTCTCTACTACTACATCTACATCACCCATCCACACCCACAATGGTTCTTCTCGTCACCTCTGATAACGAACAGTTCGTCGTCGACAAGGATGTTGCAGAACGTTCCGTGCTGATCAAGAACATGCTTGAAGGTAGTCCTTTTTTTTCTTCTCCTTTACATGCTGCCCACCCTGACACGCGACCTTCAGATGTCGGCGAGAGCGACCAACCGATACCGTTGCCGAACGTTTCATCCAGCGTTTTGAAGAAGGTAAGCACACAGCTTCTCGGATATTGGCCCCCTTTCGACCCCACGCCTTTTTTTTTTGTGGCAGGTCCTCGAATATTGCGAGCACCACCGAGGGGAACGACTCCCTACTACAGACTCCGAGTCACAGGACGAGACTCGCAAGCGCACCACTGATATCAGCGAGTGGGATCAGAAGTACATTCAGGTCGACCAAGAGATGCTCTTCGAGATCATCTTGGCCGCAAACTATCTCGACATCAAGCCACTCCTGTCAGTGCCTAGAAATCGTCAACCTTGGTGGCATCCCTTATTTATTTTTATTTTTCTGACAGTGACGTGGGGTGCAAGACCGTCGCCAACATGATCAAGGGCAAGACGCCTGAGGAGATCAGGAAACTCTTCAACATAGTCAATGACTTCACCCCCGAGGAAGAGGTAAGAAGTCGATCCAAATCGTGTCCTTCAGTTTAGCTAATTGCGTTATAGGCCCAGATCAAGAAGGAGAACGTGAGATCTTTCTATTCTTTTAATCGTTTGTGTTGCTTACGTTTTGGTGTTCGTGTGCGTTTCCCGTTGGCATTAGGAATGGGCGGAGGATCGCTAGATGTTCCGAGCGAGAGCCGTCTTGATAGTAGTGGTTTTCTTTACTGTTTTCTATACGCCGGTATCTACAGAGTCTGCACATCGTTTCATGAGGCCGGCAAAATAATAGCTGCTTTAACGGACACAAGCCACGTGCACGGGCGGGA
Source organism: Lactarius trivialis (assembly GCA_003315845.1). Classification (NCBI taxonomy): domain Eukaryota; kingdom Fungi; phylum Basidiomycota; class Agaricomycetes; order Russulales; family Russulaceae; genus Lactarius; species Lactarius trivialis. Next base: position 65,002 of record QFDV01003695.1, read on the forward strand.
GTGACGACAAGCGTCAAGTAGTGGCCTTATTGACTGTGGTTATGTGTCTTCATCTGCATGTCCCGCATTCCTGAACTCCCTGGAACTATCATCCCCAAAAATTCGGATCAGGGTACCTGGCTCCGCACTCATGTTGGCACGCTCTGTGAGCTTAGCCACAACCGGTGGGTCACTTATCGCCCGTTCTGAGACCAGAACCCACTCAAGTGCCACCTCAGTTTCCCAGGAAGTCAACCTGTTAGCTTCAGTAACGGAGACCTCGAGAGACTAGAACAGAAGGAGTGAGTGCCACCTCATTTGACCACTGCTATCCTATCAACTTGACCGTTCTCGTAGCTACTGGGTCTGCGAAAAGTCGGATGGTGTCAGAGTCCTGCTTGTCGTCCTCACTAACCTGGAAACGTGCGAGCAGATTGTTTGCCTCGTACGCCCATATCGTCCTCTTATTCCCTCTTGTTGCTCATCATTCTGTTGTAGGTCGACCGGCACAATATATACAGGGAAATCTCTGGCCTGTTCTTTCCACATTACGAGCACCCAGAACGACCTCTTCGGAGCACTATTATCGATGCGGAGCTCGTTGTTGATGTCGACTCTCGTACAAAGCGTGTATGTCGCCTTTTTGAACTTATATTCGCGGGCGTCAGAACAAAGAACCGACATTGTCGGTAGGAAACCCTACGTCTTCTTTGCTTCGACTGTCTTGTCGTGGACAACCAAAACGTTATGCCCAGGCCACTCGACAAGAGATATTGGGTAGGTGATGTTTCTCGGAGACAGAATGTTCTTGACGTAGGCTGCCTTTAGAGATTGAAGGAATATGTCTACAAACCGTATGCGAAAATGCTCCGAGATCATCCCCGCATGGCAGAGAGCCAACCATTTGAGTAAGTTTGAATCGCTAAGAAGCTGCCATTGAATCGCGCCAATTCTCTCATAGAATTCAGGTCAAGGAGGTCAACTTCTCTTATTCAATCGACAAAGTCTTCCTCGACATACCCAATCTTCAGCATGGCAACGATGGTTTAATCTACACTTCGGTGTCGACGCCATATCTTCCCGGGACGGATAAAAATATGTTTGTTGCCAGCTTTCCAATTGACAAATGCCAACTCGAAGCTTGACACTGGGTTACATTCTGACAGACTCAAGTGGAAGCCCCCCTCCGAGAATTCCGTCGACTTCAAGCTCGTTTTACGTTTCCCACCCCTTGCTGGTTCACCAAATCAGCCAGACTTGCACGTCAAGCCAATCTTTGCTCTGCATGTCTGGTGTGGAGGAGATGGCGCCAAAGCTACTTACGAACCCTGGGACACAATGCACGTGAATGACGACGAATGGGAAAGGTGTGTAGCGACACGCATACTCGTCTCCGTGACAGAGATGATAAACGGCACTCAGTTTAAAGGCCAGCGGCGAACAAATCGACGACCGCATCGTTGAAGTACATTGGGACTCTGTTCGCGAACATTGGCGGATGATGCGCTTTCGTGATGACAAACCACAAGGCAATCACCGCTCTGTTGTGGAGGGTATTGTCGAAAGCATCGCCGATGGCGTTGAGAAGGATACCGTGAGGGCACTTCTCGCGAGCGTGGTTAGTGCGACACTAATCTATCCATTCCATCAGCTGCTCGCTCGTTCTGTGGCAATAAAAAATGCTTGGAAGGCACGACATGGTCAGCCACAGTCACAGCAGCCACTACCCCAAACTCAAAAGAGTAACGGACCACCCCCGCTGCCGCCACCATCTTTTCCTCCATCTAACACTCAGCCTCGTGTCTTCCCTAAAGAAGAAGACGTGTCCCATTTGCCGTTACGATATGGCCCTCTAGCACAGTCTCCTTGGAGCAGAGTATCCGGACCGAAGGTTATAGCGGGGATGTCACGTTAAAGAAACTAGGCGCCATCACTTTCTCCCCATGATCTCGCGTCTACCACCCCTACAAGGTGACGTGTGCAACTACTTAGAATCAATATGTCCTCTTCAGATACGATTTCGTGAAGACGGCATTGGGTCTCGTTCGATCTCATTCTGGAACACACACTTAGGAGCGGGTATGAAAGGTGCCTTTGCACGATAACATGATAATTGCTGCTAGAAGAAGAACGTCACAACAAAACAGAGAAAACGCGCGAGGAGCCTAATTATCAAAACGTGATAGAGGAAAAGCATGTAATGGAGGAATGAGTGCGTGTCTAATACGTACAGACAGATGCCGCATAGTAATCAATGGGAGGAATTGCTGTCGTTAGCAAGATGAACAGATGAATGCGGACTGGCAGAGCACGGAGACAATGGTTCTTCAGAGAGGGCCGGAAAGCGGGGGGGTATCAAGTGGCGATATGAATCGCCCATCGTACAAGTCGTAAGGGTAAAAGTGCAAGCGCACAATGGTCGTCTGCGACCAATCAAAACCTCGAGATTACAAGTAAAATTGTGGTAGATGGAGTAGATGAACGGAGGGTGTGTGTAGAACAACGACCTTTGCCGCATGTTCAGAGAAGACCGGAGCAGCCACAAGACTTCTCGAAGAGAGAATCAGGACGCCGAAGACATGCTATTCCGATGTGGTTTTTTGGGGGGAGGGTGCTCAAAAAAAAAAACAAGATATTAGAGAGAGAGGTATCTCTGGATGGATGATGTGGTGACTTCAAGCAAAGAGGTCGTCATGAGAAATCAGGGAATCAACCAAGATGGGGTCCTTGTCCAGGCCACTAATTTCAGGGGCGATGGATTTTGGAACAAATGGGAGAGCGCCGAAAGACGCCAAGCGCATCTGGAAGAAAGGGATGCCTGGTCCGGGGTCCGCGAAACCCATGTCCGCGAAGGATAGGCGTTCGAGGGGAGGAGTGCGTAGTACCTCTGGTGTAGACTCGAGAGACGATGCAGAGGACTCTGACACGGTACGGCGAATGGGGGTGCGGGGAGTTGTCGCTAGGTGAGACTGATGAAAAAAAAAAAAAAAA